>JABUQX010131429.1:37500-40000 GCA_015478945.1 Trachelipus rathkii
TAAAAATAAAATAATAATAATTATAAAAATAATAATTTGTTTTTCAAGTTTCAAGTACAACGCTTGTTTACGAACTGCTGTGAAATAATAATAAAAGCTTAATTTGTTTTCTACATTTGCGAAATGCTCTTTCAAGTTCTACGCACTGCTGTAAAGTAATAATAAAAAGAAAATAATAATAATAATAAAAATAATAATTTGCTTTTCAAGTTTCAAGTACAACGTTTTTTTACGAACTGCTGTAAAGTAATAATAATAATAATAATAATAATAATAATAATAATAATAATAATAATAATAATAATAATAATAATAATAATAATAATAATAATAATAATAATAATAATAATAATTTGTTTTCTACACGTGGAATATGAAACTGCACAGTTAAAGCTTCAGGAAAATTCATGTTTTTGCTGCTAAGTTCTTCTTTCTCTTTGCACTTCTCTTTGGTCATGAGTCTTTTTTTTTGGTCCTCTCATTGGTTTCCTTGTTTCCTCTCCTCTCTACGTTGCTGGATTTTTTATACTACTTCTGGTTAAAGCCATAAAATTAGCGAGTCCCCATTGTGAGAACCACAGCATTCACCTCATGAAAGAGCATGACAAGAGTAATGAACGCACATTGTCTACGAACAGAATGATAAACACGGATCAGGAACTTTTGTGAAGACTGAAAACACTCACAAAGAACACCCATAGAGAAGGGAATAACCATGAAAGACCTTGTGAAGTCTGAAAACACTCATCATAAGCACCAACCGGGGAGGGAACCATGAAACACCTTGTGAAGCCTGAAAGCACTCTCCATAAGCACCAAGCGGGGAGGGAACAACCGTGAAACACCTGGTGAAGCTTCAAAACATCGCTTGAAAGATTCTGATAGGGGCTAAAAGGCGACTGGATAGCTGTTTTAACGACTTGTTTGGCATAGCGTCAAGAAAGTGAACTGTGATCAGACTCCTGGCTGGTGCAATTAAATCGCTGATGGATGTAGTAAAGGACTAAGTCTGGAGTAAATTGGTGTCTTACATAAGGGTATGTTGTTAACTTGGAGTTCTTTGATATATGCAAGGCAATGTCTCGTATGTTTGCTGTAGTGTTTCTTTTAAATGAAGTCAATCTCTCTCTCTCTCTCTCTCTCTCTCTCTCTCTCTCTCTCTCTCTCTCTCTCTCTCTCTCTCTCTCTCTCTCTCTCTCTCTCTAAATATATATATATATATATATATATATATATATATATATATATATATATATATATATATATATATATATATATATATATATATATATATATATATATATATATATATATATATATATTATGTGTATCGGATATCTCATCCGTATCCGCATATGCGATATCCGCATCATTTTTCCATCGCAATCTGCATTCGCATCCGCATAAATTTTTTTTGCGGATAGCGGATAGTATTCATTTATAAATTATGAGACTAAATGTTCCTCAACTCTTTGTAACGCAAGATAAACGGCAAGATGAAAGGCCTGACAGGTGATGATAATGCGATTTTAGGTAATTGTATTACTCTTCCTAAACCGTTTGAATAGGTAACTAAGACTATTAGGTCAGAAAGTTCTTGTTTGCCAGACGGATTTCTTTAGTTGCAACGATGAAAGCTGTGCTAAATACTGCTATTAAAAGTAAGGGACTTTCAAATGTGACAGAAACACTCATGCTGGAGATAGATAATAGATTTCAAATTCTGCAAAAAGATTACGCATGTGCAATAGCAACCTTTCTGGATCCTACATACAAAACCAAATTTCTTGAACCACGTGTTTTACAGAGGGTTAAAATTTATTTAGTATGCTTATATGATGAAATGCTGCTAAAGACAGAAATTTCACCAGCCAATAAAAAGGAAAAGATTACAGAAACATTTACCATCTGTTAGGGAAACCATTGCTGAATCCATGAACGTTCTTTTGGCTTCTAGCAGCAATGAAGAGTCTTGTTCAGAGGTGTCAAAAGACACTCTGTCATTGATCGAAGATTATCAAAAGCGAAAACTCTTGGAATCGGATTAAGATCCATTGGTTTCATGGCTTGATAATTGTAAAAGTTTTCCATATCTTGCAGAACTCGCAAGGGAATACTTAGGGTGCCCTTCAACAAGTGAAGATAGTGAGCGTCTTTTCAGCGGTGCAGATCTCGTTTACGAAGAAAAGAGAAGCAAACTCTCCCTTGAAAGGGCTCAGAAGCTTTAGTTTTTGAAGCATAACTTGAGAATTATTAATTTCAAAAGCATTATATATATATATATATATATATATATATATATATATATATATATATATATATATATATATATATATATATATATATATATATATATATATATATATATATATATATATATATATATAGTTGTTATATATATTATAACCAAATTTTCCAAAATGGGTGGAGGCTGGGGAAAGGAATTAGTGGGGTGCAAAAGAGTTGAGTCCCCGTCCTGAAATCTGGTAACACACACACA
>JABUQX010131429.1:45000-47455 GCA_015478945.1 Trachelipus rathkii
GCTCTGGCCTTTCCGATGCCAAAGATTCTGGACGTTGTGTCACAACCAGTAAAAGCATGTAAAAACAAAATGTTTTTACAAATATCACTACCCAGCAAGGCTTTAATTCCAAGAATATCACACACTGGATTTGTAGACAACAGTCTTTTTATGTCACTCCGTAAGTACAGTTTAAAACCATTGTTTTTCGCATGGTATAACAAAAGAACAAACAATTCTGTATCTTCCCCAACAGTGACGGTCATTATATTGGTAGATGACGTTACTGCAGATTGAACAATATCTAAATCTGCATCTCCATCAGCTTGTTTTACAGTGCACCCTATTTTTGTCAAGGCTTCTGATACGAGCATAATTAATTGCTGCTTATTTGCATAGCCCTGGAGATGGCTTTGCCAGTCATCATATGAAGTACAGCATTGGAACCATATATCTGTTGTAACATTTCTTTTAGACCTGAACCGTTCATTAATGTCCCAATCGAGCCCACAAGATTCACGAGAGTATGGAAAGACCCTAGCATTAATACTGTGTTCTCAAGCTCTTTATACTGATGAATAATTTGTGATGCTTTCTAGTACAAAGGTTGATCAAAAGTGACTATGCACGGAACCTTATTTTCATGTACAATTTTATTCAAATATAAGAGTTTTGATAATATGCAAGTCATATTACTTGGTGCCATATTAATGATTGGCAGGAGCCTAGCAGATGCCTTTCCAGGGTGTTGGGGGTTTGAGTTACTGTAAACACTCTGCATCATTCCAGACCAATTGGAATGATCTTTTCCTGGAAATGACCAGGACAATTGCCAGAGAATATCAATTTTTTTGATATTTTTACCAATTCATTCTATTTTTTTGAAATTGATATCCTGCAGAAGATTTCTGGAGGATCTGTACTCTTCGATCGAAACATGGGCAATGTTCTTTATAGCACTGTCTGTAACATTATTTCTCGGAACAGTGGGTTGTAATTTAATTTCTGGTAATACAGCAGCAATCATTCCCATACTATGAAAGGTATTATTTCCATCTAATGTCCGAATGTTGTGATCGACGTTGTCTGCTGCAAACAGTAATGCACTATGTCACATCCAATGAAAAACGGCTACTTGCTATTGCAGCATTCATTTCGAATTTAATAACTTCTGTGGTGGAAGAACAGAAACCCAGATGATGGAGGACATCGATAATATAACGTGACCTGAAGTTGGGATGCATTTGAATAGCTGCACCTATCTGCAATGGACATATCAAAGCTCTTGGACGCACAACTTCCATTATACTCTGGCCAATAGCACCAACTTTTGTCGAAACATCTTTTCCCACAAACATTTTTGTACAAACAACCTTAAGCTGCTAGGGAGGTAATCAATACTTTTATCGGTGGTGAGAATATCTGTTGATGGATATGTAAATTTATGTGCCTTGTCATAAGCTTTTACATCCCTCTTGATTAGTCTTGCAGCTGCCTCTATTATGTGTATCTTTTGTAATTCAGGATCAGTCTTTTGATTTTGCATAGTAGGATCAAAGAATTTCATCAGCAGTCTCTTCTAATGTTACTATGTAAGCCTTTCCACTTTCACCAGATATTATAACACTTGCACCATAATGTTCTACAAGCTTTCTTTTCATGTGTCTTCGATCACAGGCTTTACAATCACTTGTTTGCAGATACTCCTCCATTTTTAAAATAGGATCCGCAACAAGTAATTGTTCCTCGTCATTACATTCTAGGTAAATACACGTCCTTAGGAAAGCTTCTTCTTGTTCTTCATTGATTGGACGCCCTTGTTTCTGCCTCTTTGAGGACTGTTGTGCATATTCTTGAGGAATATTTTCCCACTACGAAAATTTGAACAATATGTGCGGTGGTAGACACAATCCGCTGCATGTAGATCTGAAAGTCCTTTTACCACAAAAGACCGTTCATCACAGCGCTTCTCACAGCATTTCTTGATAGTTTCACTAAATTCAACTGTTCGTACTTTAAATTGATCTGTTTTCTGTTTGTATTTTCCAGAAAAATCGACTGTAGTTCCACAAAACAAGCAGTCAGTCGGGGCGGGAAATGGTCCTTCAGCTAAACGGAAACTTCTCTTTCGAATGCATATATTACTTGTCGATTGTTGTTTATTCCATAACTCAATGCTCTTCTCATCAGCTTGTCTTTTTCGACATAACACATGTACTGTGTTTTCAGCACTTACGATGACATCGCTTCCACGGATTTTACTGGCCGAGTTTATGCCATCAGCACCCTTCTGCGTTAGAATGACTGTCTCTTGACACTTCGTCAATTATTTTGCAAATAGCACAATGTCCAGCAGCAGCCATTTCTGATAATATATATCTGAAAACAATATATATATATATATATATATATATATATATATATATATATATATAAGTATATATATATGTATATATATATATATGAAGTGGCAATG
>JABUQX010131430.1:0-10000 GCA_015478945.1 Trachelipus rathkii
AATGTGTTGCTGAGTAGATGATTGTATCGTGAACGCCTTGGTCGAATAGGTAGGACTATTAGAAGACAACTATAATCCTAATAAAACCAACAAATGGAGTTACAAAATATTTGCCTTTTGCGATAAGTCATGGTATAAGCTAGTTGTATTATTTTATATGTTAAATGATAGGAAACAAAGCCAGGTTGAAGTGAGAACCAGACTGGAGCTATATCAATCTAGTGTTTGAAGCCTGTGGAAAACTATTACTGTAAATTGAGACAGATATATATCAATGATCAATTGGTTTCGGATAACCAAAGACTAATCGGCTCACTTAAGCATCAAATAAAAAACAAATCATTATTATTTGGTACAGTTAGGATCAATAACAGATTGAAGGACAATCAATGATATTGACATCAGAACAAAGAAAGCTGAAGAGCAAAAGGGATCTCATGTAGAACTGAGTAGCTACAGTATATGATGGCGTAGAACTACGTGCTTTGAAATGGATTGGAAACAGAAATTGTTTATTTATCTATATTTCTATAATACAATTAAATATTCCATGTAATTGATGAATTTTCAATTATATAATTATATATTTATAATATATATACATATTAATTATATATACTATATATATAAATATAATTAATATATTAGATTATATATATTCATTTATTTAGTATATATTATTATTATATCATTATATTATATATATATATATATATTCATTTACATAAAATATATATATTATAAGATATATATATATATCCTAACAATATAAATTTTTTGAATACTATATTAAAAGATTTAATATTTTTTATTTCTTTTTATGGATAAATGATATAAGTAGGATTGTTTTTGTAAATGAAATAAATAAGCAAAACTTTTCAATTGGTTTAGTAAAAAACCATAAACCTTACACGATTCAAATATAACTATTTTAAGTGTAAAACAAAATAGTTTTTGCTCAATGGTTTTTTATGTTCCAAATGGGTTAACTACTATGTGAAACATTTTTTCTTACGGCACATTTAGAAATTAAACTTACCTATCGTAAAGGAGTTGTTTTCCGTTTGTTTAAAATCGTCATCTGGGATTAATGCTAGGAGGGACAGATGCATCAAGAGGCAACGAGAAAACTAATAGAAGGAACACAATATAATTTTAATTTATATGCAAAAAGCTATCCTCATCATATGGTCATCGCTTGGAAGGGAATATATAGTAGATGAGCAGCAGAGATAGGAAATATGTTCGCATGATAATACGTCTCTCATATATTATATGAGAGGATGCGACTGATGATCGTGTAATTTGCAGATGGGTGACGGATATAGTGTTGGTTATAGTACCACTTTTGAAACATATCATCAAATTGGAAAAATATTGCATGGGGGCGTGGAAAAAAGGTGTTACCAGTATTATATCTCAAGCAGTGTATAGAATATTTTGAATGTATACGTAGTTTTAGGTAGAGGGTTTGTAATAAACGCGCTAGAAAACGTTCAGTAACGGTCAAGTCTAGACCTGATACTATTGTGATTTATACTTACGTTGAGGGAAGTAGGGGTTATAATGCAACTGTTATAATAAGGAGAGTGATATTATTAGTGTACTAGGTAGGGCTTCAAAGAGAAGACTCACAGAGCTTATATCGTTTATTAAATTACCTGTCCAGAAATGGAAAGAACACTTAAGTTATGACTTGATACTATTCACACAAATGTGTTTAAGAAAGTTTTATGTGGTATAGGGGATCAACATATTTTATTTTTCGTATCATTGACATTCATACGTACCAATTACATAGTAAATGGGAAAGCCCATGTAAACTAGATAGATTCACGTAACACACAACAGTTTTTTTGCAAAGTGTAAGTAGAGCTAGGTAGTGGGTGTACAAGATAATATGAATAACTAAATCATCAATACTTAGGTTTTAAGATAAATATAATATTTCGATATAATATTATAATATTATAATAAATATTATTTGTATACAAGAATATTTAATATTAGTTATATTATAATATATAATTATATTTTTATATATATTATATATAATTATTTATATATATAATTATATTATTATATTATCTATTTATAATAATATATTAATTATATAATATATAATATAATAGTTCTTTTATATTCTTTGATATATATATTATATATTATAATTATATCATATATATTATATATATATTATTATGTATTAAATATATATACCTATAGTATATATTTATATATATATATTATATTATATATATTATATAATTAATTATATTATATATTATGTATATAATTATATTTAATATATTTAATATAGGGTATACTTTTTATATTCATTTGATATTATATATATATATTAATATTATCTTATATATATTATTAAATTAATATTTAATAATATATATTTATATTAATAATAATATAATTATATATATATATATAGTAAGTAAATATCTATTACATTTATACTATAATATATTATGGTATGCGGATAGCTTGGGAATTATATTTACGGGGTTATACACCAATACCGTAACTATGTGAGGTGTCAGGTAGTTATATGAAATTTTTAACATATATAGATTGCTTTCCCCCATAACTGAGGGGGGATAGGCTGCTCATACGATGCACCGTAAATGCGCACGGCATTACATAGAGACATTCTAGGGTAACAAAGTAGAGTGGGTGTCGAGAGCGGAACTTGGGCTAAACTTATTGCTAGGTGGTATGGGTGAGCGTAGCAAACCTATATATAGGGGCCGGTACAATAACCAAAATTCTATAAATATATATAATATAATATATATTATAATATTAATATATTTAATATATATCTATATATTAATATATAAATATAATATATTAATATTATATATATATATAACTTATTTAATATATAATAATATATATATATAATAATATAGGTACACATATATATTATGTTTTACGACTCGTCAGTTTTAATTTTTATTTTCTGTTTTTTTTTTTATTATAATTAGGCTATTAAAGGGCGAATTTTCTAAATATTTTTTGGTAACGGGCAATGATTCAATAAAAGTTCGAAGAGTATTCTTTAAATAATTTTTTAATATCATATTTATTAGTTAATATTTTTTCAAAATGTAAAATATCTCAAAAAGTATAACACTTACAGAAAACCAATTACGGATATTTAGTGGGAATCAGCGTATATGGCTTATTATAAAAATGTAAAAAAAAAAAAACAATAAAAAAAAAAATACAGGCCCTATATATATATTTTATTTTTCTGTATAATCACTAAATATCAGGGAATTCATCGAAAAGTAAAAAACACAACCAATACTACTCAACTTGGGAGAAAAAAACAAAGTTACATAATTTGAATTCAGCGTATAAAGCCTTATTACAAAAAATGTAAAAAAAATTTTTAAATAAAAAAAACTTTTGCTAAGAAAAAAAAAAAAATTTAGGCAGGAGACTTTTCGCACAGCCGACCGAGGCGGACCACGAAGATGGATGGACGTCTAACCATAACACCCGATCTAATCAAGCGGAGAGGGAGCGGTAAACAGCGAACAATCCCGAGCGAATATTCATTCCACTCGCACATACAACCTCTCGCGATACTAACGATCGCCAGCCTTACATCAGCACTGAGACGAACGATGTATACCACGTACGGATTAGTTCTTCGAGAAACCAGGAGCTTTCAACCCGGCGGGAGGCGGGACCAAACAGAGGCGGGGGACCCCGGACACCATCTGTCCGGGAAGGGGAAGACCGCCATGGTTGCGCGATACGGGGGGGTTTCCTTGGGAGACACTAAGAGCTGGGGGGAAATACGTCCTACCTGGTTAGTTAACCATTCTCGAAGCCGCCCCCGAGATGACCCTTTCACTCATGAATTTTCCTGCCCCTTTGCGGCTTACCTTCGGGTATTTCCTTTATGTCAAAATAATAATAAAAAAAAAATAAACATTAAAACTTGACGGAGTCGTAAAACGGAAGGTCCTATATATTTTGAATCATGCTCGTGTACTCATCGAAATTAATCTCCTAATTTGCCTGAAATTATTAAAAAAAAAATAAACAAAACAATTAAACTGACGGAGTCGTAAAACAGATAAGGTCCTATATATATATATAATATATATATATATATATATTATATATATTATATATATATATATATATATATAATCTATATATATATATTATATATATATATATATATATATATATAAATATATATATATTATATATATATTATATATTATAAATATAATATACATATATATATATATATATACTATATAATATATTATAGTATAATTAGACGAGATACATGTAAGCATAATTGGGCAGTAGTATATATAAATATTGCTTGTGTGCGTAGCTTCTTACTAATAGAGGACAAACTCATCTTCTCTACCTCGAGTTTGGGAAAAAATATTATTATTTGTAATTTAGTCATGGAAGGAAGAAAACGGAATTCAGTGAACGAGCGAGGAAATGTGAGGTAGTGTATGTGAGATTTGAGCCTATGGGATTGGCTGCGGAATAGAGGCGACGACCATTCATTTTACTTGATTGATGTTTTGATTTTTTTATATTTATACATTTTTTATTTTATTTTTAATTGTTTTTGGTTTTTAATATTACGAGAAATGTAAATGTAATGATTATACTTATATACTATACATATATATTATATGTATATAATTATAATCATAATAATATATTATATATTATATACTATATAATATATATATATTATATATATATATATCTATATAATATCATATATATATATTATATAATATATTATAATATTATATATATATATATATTGACCAGGATGACCGGCTTCATTTCGATATCCCATAATTTTCAAAATAATTCAAACATATTATATATATATATATATATATATATATATACTATAATCTATATATATATTTTTATATATTATATATATTTATATATATATTATATATATATTATATATATATATATTATATTATTTAATAGGGAATCATGACTTTTAGTATAGACGTGATATTAAATATTTTATGATTTCAATATTTTTCAGCAAATTATTTCCAAAATCAAATATAAGGGCAAGAAACTTCATAATTTAAGGTAATTATATTATAATATATAATCATATATATATATAGTATATATATATATACTATATATATATATATTATATATATATTTATATAATATTATATTTATTATATTATATAATTAATATATTATATATAATATATATACGCCCTGTAATCTAAATAATGTTTCTTTTTTCCTTTTTTTTTTTCTTTCGTTAGGAATCGTATGTTAACAACATGGTTAATAGATTATTTAAAAAAGATCATAATCGAATGTTAATTAAAAATAAGTTTGAAAATCGTTTCCATAAGTCGAACGCGAAAGATTTTCCTCTGAAATTGAATCAATATTCGATGAGTCTCAAAGACAATGAATGGGGTTTTGGGATCGGTCGATTGAGAGATTTAATCTAAACAATACCATTAGTTTACCATTGGAATAATTCTTAACATCCAATTTTCTACAATATAGAGAAAAAAATTATATACTACTCGTCAAAATTGTAAGGGGCTTACTATACTTATATATATAATATTATATATATATATATATATATAATATATATTATATATATATATTATATAAAATATTATATATATTATATATATATATATCTCATACTATGCCATCTATATATATATATAATGTACATTTTCATATATCTGATTTTGTCTTGTCTCTCATATATACATGATAATGTGTATGATATAATCATATTAAAATAGGTGATACTAAAGAACGTACGCGTTATAGCTCTAGCACCTCAGCGAGGTACATAGAAACGTAAATAAACTCTCTAAGCACCCAGATGGTTGCAGATAATCACAGCGCACGTTAATGTTCGTCGCACTCGTTACATCACACATACGTCGTATATGTGACATTCGCTGTACATTCTGATGTGGTACGCTTTTTCGTTCATATGCAACGTATTTGCGACGCATAACAATGGTTACACTTTTAGAATTACATTTCCGCGACGCTGCCAGGCGTATGATATTCTTTTCAAAAGCATAAACAACATCTGTCTTTTTTTCTCAACTTTTGTTATACTCTTTAATATTTTTTCACTTTATTGTTTTGTGTTTAATAAGTCATTTTTATACCATGATTATATCTACAGAACAATTGTATTCATGTAAATTTAACTATTCTCTTTTAAAATGTCGGTCATTTGCGAACATTACTACAATAGTATATAATTAATTATTCCTCGCAGGTCACGATATGCTTCTATTGAAAGGAGTTTGCAGTGACGTCTGCCCAGTGTTTTTTTTTCAATATTTTGTCGTAATTTATTAATGTGTTTCTGTTTTATTGATTTGCATTCAGCGGCAAATATTTATTTATTTTAGTTTCTGTTTCAAGGTTGCTAAATGTAACCTTCCTATATGAAAGTGAAATTTGTTTGCTAGTTAAGCCTACTTATACGTTAATGAATAATTGGTACTAATTTTCTAAATATTAGGTTAACAGGATACATATATATACTAATATATATATAACTATATAATATATATATCACTTTATCTATATATATATAAGTATATACTATTATAATATATTAATATATTATACTAATATTATATTATATCATATTATATATTATATATATAGAGATATATTAATATATACTACTTATACAAAAATCCGCTCCAACGGTATAAAATCAACCCCTCCCTCCCAATCCCTCAAAAATCTCCCTTGGCTTACTCACTACGTCATACTTCCTGACCGCTTTAACAGTTATCGTACATAAAGAAACAAAATTTAATAATAATTTTTTTTCTTTGTTTATTTATTTATTTTGGTAATTAATAAACTAAAATTGTATGCTGGATTCCACAACATTGTTCTTAGTTGACAGCTGTTAGTCTTTTTAGACAGGGGTGCCAAAAATCGGCAACTGCCGCATGGCCTGATATATTTTATTGGTGGTTGCATTGATAATGGCCTTGTGCCTACTTTTTATTAAATATAGCGCCATAACCGAATCTTTTTTTGGGAGTAAAAGAAAACTTTCAAGAATTTTTTGGTACCTATTTTTGTAAATTAAAAGTTTAGTTTTAATACAATAGTTGCGTACTGCTTTCTCACATTAGCAACTTAATTACCAAACTTTAAAGAATTATATTATATATATAATATATAACATATATAATATATAATATATATTTATATATACTATATACTATACATTATTATTATATACTATAATATATATTACTTATTATATATTACTATAATACAAAAGTTAACCGCAAATGATTGTAAAACTACGTCGATGCAACGTTACAGTGTAACGTTGCAGGGATGTCATATTAGAATGCGTAAATACTACGTTACCATTGGACGTTGCAAGTGATGTTGCAATGTTACGTCGCTGAGAGCTGACATTTCCACATTCCCAGGGACGTAAATATTATTAATGTTATAATGGATGTCGCACATCGCAACAGGGAACGTGTGAAAGCGACGTCGCTTCTTACGTTTAGTGTGCTATAATGGGACGGCCTATAATGGAACCAGCCGTAAGCAAAATTTGGTATGGAGAATGATTTTTTTTTTACAACTATCCTGCAAAACTACGATAGGTACAAGAAAGACTAATAAACTTATAATGGAATCAGCCGTATGAAATTATGTGTATGTAAAAAAAAGGATTTTTTTTTTTTTTGTTTAAAAATCTAAAAGAATACCCCTACGGTAAACTCGCAATAATCATGCAAAGAGTCTGGGTTCCCCACCCCTCCTCGGCTCCTGAGGGGAGCAACGGGGGGACTTCGGTCCCCTCTGTCCCCGTCGACTCGAGCCTCCCTCCTTTAAAAAACCCTTAAATATAAAAAACTTTCGATAAGCTGGTTCACAAATACTCTGTAATTAGCATATAATAAAGAGATCATTGTTTGTTAAATGCAATACAAATTCTCATAAACGCTGATTCCCATATATTTTACAGTTTTCTTGTACCTATCTTGTTTGATAGATATATATAAAAAATAAAAAAATTCATATTTCATAATTTAAATATTTTATAAATTTTGATCTCATATAATGTATTTAGTTTTCTTGTACCCTATCTAGTTTTAGAGTATCATGAACTGGTACTTTACTTTAGTTTGGCTCATATATACTAATATAGTATATAATCATATATATATATATTATTATATATCGCTATACTAAACCCGATTAGCTTATTATAATTATATGTCTATAAGCATATACTATTATATTGATATATATACTATATATATGTATATAACATAATATATATAACTGAAGCCTTGCCGGTAGTGAAACTTGCTGGGGGAAAACAGGAGTTGTGCCTTCCTTGGACTTGATAGGTCCTCGAAGAACATCTGCTTCTGCTTCTACTTCTGCTTGTGGTATTGGGTACGTGAGGGAAGAATCGTTTAATATAGTCATTACAGCAAATTATAACAGGCCACTGAACAGATTGTTGGCATGTGTGGCCAGTGATGTTACAATATATATAATATTATATAAATATATACAATCAAACTTATATAATAATATATATATAAATATCTATATATATATTATATATATATATATCATATATTAATATATATATATCCACTTATTAAACCGAATAGGACCTCCGCCGATTTGTTCTACAGAGGTCTTCCCAACCCTTGAATTGTAAGAAGAATAATATAGATATTTGATTGTCAGAATTAAAGGAAAAGGTGCAAGTCCTTAAAATTAACAGGAATAATATATAATAATAAAATAATATTTATATATTAACGTATGGTTAATGTTTGTATATTCATAATATAACCAAGTGAATATCTAATATTATATATATGTATATATATAATAATATATATATATATATATATATATATATATATATAATATATATATATATATCATTAAGATAAATGTTCTCTTCATAATATAGAATGACTTAATTTCCACAAAGAAACAAAATTATATCGTGTCATACTCGAGGACTTTTTTCACAACCGTAGACCCAAATGATGATAAATTGTCCTCGTATCATCCGCAGAAATTGAGGGAAAAATTGGTGATGGTTTTGAGCAATAAGGTCTCGAATTCGCATGGGTCTATAAACAGCTAAACTTCATTACGATATATAATACTATATATATTATATATATATATATAGTATATATATATATAGTACTATTATTATATATAATAATATATATATATTATATATATATATATATATATAATATATCTAAACTTCATATATATATATATATATATACTATTATATATATTAGGTCGAAATTTACTGCATCGTCGATTCATATAGGTTAGGGTGAGTTTTACTACATCGTCTATCCACATAGGTTAGGTTGCGATTTACTGCCCTCTAAGTTCAGGTTATGATATGTGTTTTGTTATGCATACACAGAATCTATATATGAGCAAAAAACAATACGAAAAAGTATTTTATCCAGAAACATTATTTTTTAGCCCTACTTGAATTCTTTCAACTTATTAGTACTAAAATGCGGTTTTCTTTCTGATGGGCAACAATGAACGTTTTTGGCTTACTTTATTTTTAAATTTTTAAACTTCAAACTTTATATCTTTCTCCTCACATCTTAATCTAATTGCTAGTATCATATACTAACAAAAACATATATGAAAAAAAAGTTTAAAAAAACATTGTTCTTTCAACTCTAAAGGTCACTAATATATATATACTATATATACTATATATATATATATATATATATATATATATGTATAATATAAATATTATATATATAGTATATATTATATATATATATATATAATATATATATATATATATATATATATACCAGTCTTAAGAGATTGAGAGGGTGGTGATTGCTGGTGATATAATCATATATAATATATAAATATAGAGCTA
>JABUQX010131430.1:12500-13599 GCA_015478945.1 Trachelipus rathkii
GCCTCGGAGAAGTTCGTGATCGCAGTAAGCGCCCTTCTATCCGGCGAAAATGTATGAATCGTATCTGTATATGAAAAATGTCAGAGGAATAAATGTTGAAGAGGGAGTGAGGTGATGGATGTATTTAGAAGGGGCAAATTTGATTTGCTCGCTGTAACTGAAACAAGATGAAAGAGAGCAGTGAAAATGGAAGGTGTGGTGTGAAATATGTTTGTGTTGGCTGGTGTAGAAAGGAATGAGAGGGGGATAGATGGATTTGCAATTCTGATGAAGGTAGTTGGTAGAAACTATGATTTTGTGTGTGTGAGTACTTGAAGAAGTCCTAAAGGTTAAATTTAAGTTTGAAAAGTTCAAGGTATGTTGCGACATATGATCCATCTGAGGATAATGTTGAAGAGAGCACGATTTCTGGGATAATCTGAATGATGCTTTGGATGGGATAAGGAGATTCAGTTCATTTGCCACATATCTGCCCATTCAAAATTATTTTTACAGTTGTCACCACCACTCACGGGCAGAGCCCCATTAAGGAGAGGGTGTAGTACTCTCAAAAGTTCACCCTCTGGCGCAAAACGCAGATGAGCACAGATGCGGGCTTTAAAGAGTGAGGAGATTAAATTCAGTAGGAAATACAGAAGATGGAAGAGAATTCCACAAAAGTGGTGGGAAAGAAGGAAGCACCACAACAAAACTAGCCTGGGTTACCAATATCCCAACGTACTCGTGCGCAAATACCTTTTATTGCTGCGAAGGCGTCACGCAAAGAAAAAGATGGTGGTACGCGGTGATAAGTTCCCTCGAGCACTTGCCGCTGCGGTACCTATAGGATAGAGATAAAGCACCAACATCGCCTCGCAAAGATAGAGGGTCAAGTGAACTGGAAAGTACAGAATAGTTTATAAGCCTTTTTGCCGTTGACTCGACCCTGTCCAAAAGCTGTGAAACCAGAGCCCCCCCCAGATATGAGAGCGGTACTCCATACATGGGCGGATCTTTGTATAGCGGAGCAACTGAGAAAAGAAGGAAAGTCTCACAATTCTAAACAGAACTTCCAGTTCTTTGAAGCCGCCCTTGCAACCGTTGTGATGTGAGGTTTCAA
>JABUQX010131431.1:0-7500 GCA_015478945.1 Trachelipus rathkii
AAAGAGAGAAAGATATATATATATATATATATATATAAATATATATATATATATATATATATATATATATATATATATATATATATATATATATATATATATATATATATATATATATATATATATATATATATATATATATATATATATATATATATATAATAGTTATATATATAGCGCGTGTGTGTGTGTGTGTAACGCCTAAATCGTTAATATCATAGTGGTATTAGTTTAGAACAGTTTCAAATACATTTTAAATATGTTGGTAAAACCATAATGCAAATCATAGTGTTACTGAAAATGTAACGTGCTGTAGTGCTTTCTTTATTGCTTATTGCAGCAACACAATAGTTTGCATCATGGTTGCCAACATAAATTCAAATAAAAATATTTGAAAAAAACTGTCCTGGAACTAATTTCTCCAGCTGTACATGTAAACTGTAGTCAAACTTATTTAAAACTTAAAAATTATCCAACCAGTGCGAGGAGACGCTGATGTGGCGTTCAGGTGCCTCCGAGTGAACTGGTGTGTGTGCAGCAAATTTACTGTATCAGAAGTGTGTGCTTTTAAGAGAGAATACTGTAAAGACAGGATAAAGTGATACCTTTCTGCATAGTCTTATATTCTTAAGGTCAAATAGTAAAGAGAAACAAGAACTATAGGATGAACGCTCCAGTTATAAATGTAAACAAATGATTTTTATATAATTAAAATATATATAAAAAAAGTGCATATTGTTATAGGAAGAAGTGTAAGTGTATTATAGAAATGGCCAGGAACTTTCTTAATAATCATTAATTCTATTGTGAAACATAAATTTATAAAATCTAAATACCAATTACTATTGATAATTACATATACTGTGAAATGTCAAACTGGTAACTAATATTCATCATAAATTGAGTTTAATAAAGATGAAAACCAATAAATCATTTTTATATCCTTATTGTCAAGCTAGTTTCTAGCAAGACAGATGGTGACCGCCGGAGTAACAGAATTAATTAAAGCCCAATACCTTAATAAGTGAGTCAGATAAATTAAATTAATTTAAATGCTTAAAAGAAAAAAAAATCAGTGCAAGTGAAGTTAAAACAACATCCAAAAAACGAAAACAAAATTAAAATCTGTCAGAAGAGACTTGGACGAGCTTAACACTAACGAAGCTCTTAAAATTTATACACGATGAACTGTTTAAAAAAATGTGTTTTTCTAATTGAGTAAAGAAATGCATAAAACACTTCAACAAATAAAAGTGTTTCCATGCATTATAAAATTCACAAAGCTTCCTTCCAACTTAGCCTAAAACTGTTAAATTGCCTAAGGCTAAAATTGGAAAACGGTTCGCAGATGTCCCTAAATAAGAAACCCCTAAATCTCCAACACCAGCTTAAGAAAATTGGCCGAAGGAAAATCTTTTCTTTCTCCTCCAACAAGAAACCTAGCCCCATTATGACGGACGGTATGCGAGAAAGAGTCAACTTCTCTTATCTTGTTACTGCCACAAAGAAAAAACGATAAAAGAACAATAGTTCTCCTGTTTTGAGTATAGTTAATAATAATAATAATAATACACACACACAATAATAATAATAATAATAATAATAATAATAATAATAATAATAATAATAATAATAATAATAATAATAATAATAATAATAATAATAATAATAATAATAATAATAATAATAATAATAATACACACACACACACAATAGTAATAATAATGACACACACACACACACACACACAATAATAATAATAATACTACACACACACACACACACACACACACACACACACACACACACACAATAATAATAATGATAATAAATATGTAATTTAATGAAAGTTAATTTATTTCAAATGAAATTTTTGCAAAAGGGTTGGTACATATTGAAGTATACAGAGGTTGATTAAGATGCAACGATTTTACAAAAATAGAGATCATTTCTAGTCTAATAAAGATATTGTTAAAAACAAAAAGCATGTTGCTGATAAAAATCAGCAAAGGTAAAAGGTGTTCAAAGTTTAAAAAAATTTTTTGATAGGAAATCAATTATTATAATAATAAAATAAATACTTTATAATTTCTGTAATATAAAATTTTAATATTGAAGAAAATAATTGAATGTATCTATATTTTTCGTATTTTGTTAACTATCTCTTAAATTAATAATAGGGTCGAAAAATTGGATACAAACTTAAATGAAAATGCTGATTTCATACCACAAAACTGTGACTTTACACATTACAGCCTTTTTCTGAAAATTTGTGGTAAATTTCTAATTATGAAACGAACTTCTTTTTCTTTTCAAGTTGGAAAATAAGGTCAAACCTTTGAGTTAGTTTACCTGTTTTTAAAAGCAAAACATGTTCATTGAAAAAGATCCAAGAAAGGGACGTTACGATCGAAGCTGCCAATAAATAGAAAGAAATAATAATAATAATAAAAAAATGCCTTGAATATATTTTTTTTTGCGAAATGAAACGAGGGAAGAAAAAACTCCTCAGCTTGATTTTAAGTTCTTAATATGAGAAAGGGAGAGATGGGAGATCGGTTGGAAACTGTGAAATGTCCAACAAGTTATGACATCACAACCCAACAAATTGAAAAACGAAGAAAACAAAATAGTATATTTTCCCTGAAGTAAAGACAGAAAATAGTTATAGTTATTTTTCGATTTGAGTAAATTCATGCATTTCATGCATATTTTAGGCTTTAAAATTATATGTTAAAGGGATTCACATTTGATTTTTGTTGAGATTGAACAGTAATTTTGCTATCCTTTTCTTATATTGATGGCGCAAATTTGTTGTTTAAATAGGAATATGACATCGTGAGCTTGATTGAAGTTCCGCCAAAGAGATGCGATGAAAAAAAGCTAGGCTAAAATTTTGTTCAATATTTTTGTTAATAAAGAGTTTGTTAATTAGAGAGAGAGAGAGAGAATATATATATATATATATATATATATATATATATATATATATATATATATATATATATATATATATATATATATATATATATATATATATATATATATATATATATATATATATATATATATATATATATATATATATATATATATATATATATATATATATATATATATATATATATATATATATATATATATATATATATATATTATGATCCACTCTCCCTTCTACTTGAAATGAAATTATGTGTAATTTCTTCCATGAAAAATTGAAAAGAATACTTTACCAGAAATCGCAAACAATCGAAATAAAAAATTATTTTGAAATTTTCCTAATTTTTAAATGTATAGTTAATTTCTTCCATCTGTTAACATAGAATCTGTCTCTCCTTGAGGGTTACTATATTTGTAACGCTCAAATGACTGTTACTATCAAATGTACATAAACTGTAGTCAAACTTCTATTTAAAACTTCAAAATTATCTTTAAATAAGAATGAGACGCTTTAAAAACAGTATATATATATACAGTATATATAGCAGCATATATATATATATATATATAAGATATATATATATATATATATATATATATATATATATATATATATATATATATATATATATATATATATAATATATATATATATATATAGTTATATATATATATATATATGGAGTATATATATATATATGGTGTATATAGGTGAAGAATATATATATATATTAAGGTTGGTTGCTATATATATATATATATATATATGTTACATATATATTGTTAGTTATATATATATATATATTCCACTACAATGAAATTAACTTCTCTAATTAAAGTGAAGATATTTTTAATTAGATTTCTAGAAATATTCTTTTTAATCACCAAAAGCCACATGTTTATTAGTGAACTGCCTCCTCCCAACAAATTTCCTCAATAATCTTTTTTTTCTATCTTCTCTTATTTAAATGATTGGATTCCTAATATCGAACATCCTTACAAATATATATTTTTTAAAAAATACCCTCGTTAGAATTTAATAACTGATTTTCCGTAATAAGAAATACATTTTCATTTTTTTAATAAAAGCCAAAACCACGCAAAAGCTGCCTCTCTAGCCTAATACCGAAACGGAGCTCGCTATTTTTTTCTTTTCCTTTTCATTGTTCGTTTTTTTTTCATCTGATACATTAACTGAGTCATTATACCGTTACTAGCATTATTTTAAATTGACAAATCTTTCCATTCAATTAATTACACTGGGTAACAAAAATTTTTTTTTGGAAAATCGTCCAGGTTTTCCAGCGGAATTAGACTATTTGAGATGCGCTGAGTCCGGAAATGCCGTTTGTTTTTTTTTCAATCAGGTCTGGTTTGTTCGCTACAGACATTTAAGAAAAAAACTATTTTTCGTCCAAAAACCCAATTCCTGAGGATCATAAAGATTCGATTTTTCCGTTTTCCTGGGTAAGTAAAAGTCAACGTATTCAAATTCATTCATTTATTATATACTCGATTACATTTGATAAGTTTAATACATGTACATGAGCGTTACGTGACACAAAAGTTCAGAGTTCACGGCGTAAATCCCCGTTTCCTGGGTTGTCTCTCTTCAGCGATCAGCAGTAGTCCGCGAGCATGACTGCGTCCCACCTCCCCTGGTACCTCTCCTCCATTTGACGCATGTCCTGATGGAACCTTTCTCCCTGCTCGTCGCTGACCGCACCAAGGTTTTCAGGAAACCTCTCCATGTGTGAGAACAGGAAATGCATCTTTATACTCATCAAACACCCGAGGTTTTGGAAGTTCTTTATCATGCTGTTGATGAGTGTGCCGTAGTTTGCTGCCTTCTTGTTCCCCAGGAAGTTGTTCACCACCTGCACAAACGACCTCCAGGCGGCGCACTCTAGCGTGTTCATGGAGTTTTCGAACTCTGTGTCCTTGATGAGCTGCCGTATCTGTGGGCCATCGAAAATGCCGGCCTTCAGCTTCTCAATGGTGACTCCAGGGAAGGCTCGGCACAGGTAGTTGAAGCACCTCCCATCCTTGTCCAGAGCGCGCGTGAACTGTTTCATTAACCCAAGCTTGATGTGAAGCGGTGGGAACAAAATCTTTTCCCGGTCAACAAGAGGTTCGTTTATGATGTTGCTGGCCCCAGGTACTAACTGCTCTCGCGCCGGCCACTCTTTCTTCACATAGTGCTGGGCTCTGTCTCGACTGTCCCACTTACATATAAAGCATGGGTACTTTGTGTACCCGGACTGCTGACCAAGTAGAAAGTTCACCATCTTAAGGTCGACGCAGATGATCCATTGGTGCTGCTGATATTGGATTTTGTCGAGCACGTACTTGACTGCTTCATATTTCTCTTTGAGAGTTGTGGAGTGCGCAAGAGGAATTGAGGCGAACTCGTTCCCGTTGTGTATGAGCACACTCTTCAAAGAGCGCTTGCTACTGTCTATGAAGAGTCGCCAATCTCTCGGATCATATTGAGGAGCGCCGAGTTTAGCAAGAAGACCGGCGACATCTCGGCAGTACACGAGGTCTTCCTCCTCGCAGAAGTAGCCCATGTAGTCCTGATGCCTTCTACGAAAGAACGTGATACGCGCGTCCTCACCGAGTAGATTTTTCTCTTTGAGTCTGGAGGCCAACAGCTCGGCGGAAGTCTTCGACAAGCTGAGATCCCGAACCAGATCATTAAGCTCACATTGTGAAAAGGGCTGCGGACCATCTTGTGTTCCATACTCCTCATCTGTATCTCCTCCCTCATATGCAGTGGTGGCCTCGTCGTCGCTGTCAGGAAGCTCTCTGCACGCTGGTACAGGAAGTTCTTCGCAGTGAGCAACTGGACGGCGGGCAGATGGAAGGTCGGGGTACTGGAGGCTGCTCCGATTCTTCCGGTTGATGCCAGTAGTATCGATGGCGCAGAAGTAACAATCCGATTCATGGTCAGACGGCTCCCTCCAAACCATCGGAATCCCAAACTTCAGTGAAGTTTTCGTGCCCTTCGTCCACCGCCGGAGATATTCCACGCACGTCTTGCACACCGTGTGCGGTGCCCAGGACTTATCTTGGTCACCCAGCTTGACTTGAAAGTAAGCCTGGTAGGCGCGCTTCACAAAGCTTGTGATGCCCTTCCTGTGCATTGCCAGCGTGTATTCTCCGCAGATGTAGCAGAAAACGTCAGGATTATTCCTGCATGACCGTCTGAAGCAAGAAAGAAAAAAGGTCAATTAGTCATTTTGAAACAGAAACACATCAGAAGCAACCATTTATGAATAATTCGCTATATTCTTCCAGAAATATAGGATTGAACTCAAAACCTCAGCATATTTAGACTAATTTTATTATTATTATTATTATTATTATTATTATTATCATGTATAGCTAGTCAGGCTCATGGCTGTATCTCAAGTTGACTTGATAGAGCAAAACCAAGGTGATATTTGGACTCAGAACACCAAAATTAGTCTAAATATACTGAGAAACCCCTGACGATTTTTCAATTGATTATTCTTAAAAGTTCAACTAAGTTTTAAATAATATTGGAAAAATTACACAATAATTTAGTCTTTTCGAAAGTAGCTGAAAACCATCTCTCCTACCTTTGAAAATAACTTGCAATAATTTCAGACTTTTTGGAAAATAAAAATAAATTTTATTACAAACTGAAATAAGGTTGGTTAAAAGCTAAGAGCAACAATTTATCCATATTATATCTCACCACTCAAAATCTAAAATTACTACATTAACAGTTTTAAATAATTTTGGAAAATAAATGCAAACTATATAGGTTTTCGAAAATGGCATCGGCTGACCACAAACCAAAATAGACCAATTTGACATAATCGGCAGCGAAACTTTGAGACTCGACATTTCGAATTTTTAATAAATAAGTTAAATTTTAGAGTACCATTTATATAGCAGTGTCCTTTGTCTTTTAAACGAAATCTACTTCCGAGATCATCACCCATTCCATTTTCACAAAGAGTAATACATCTCCAGTTCTATATCAGTCCCTATCTCTCGAGCCTCCCTGCTAGTTACATTATTCCAAAGAAGAATTGAATGAAAACTCGGAGACCAAGATAAGTCTTGCCCTATATGGTCTGTAAAACGTGTGTCGAAAATCTACGTCAGAGGAAAAAGGTTTAAAATTTTGTGTGCCTATGGTATGGCGGGATCCAAAGAATCACCACAGTGTTTTGTTTGGTTAATGTGAATGGTATCAATCGTTACAAGAAACGTAAATTTGAATATTTAGGAATCAGCAAGGCGACCTGTACCACACTCCGGCGATGTCCCCATCACAGTGTTCACTACACTCCCAGACCTAGCATTGTCTGATGAAGAAGACATCCAGGATTTGGTGTGTAGTGGTAGTGAATGTGAAGAAAGTACTTCTACACAGCAACAGTTCTACCAGGAAGAGATCAATGATTAGTACAGAGTTAAGTCTCTCCAAGTAAGATTCTGAGCTTTTAGCATCTAGATTAAGTGAAAGAACTGTCTCAAGGCCGAATGTAAATAACTTTTTTTCTGACAAGAGAGGTAGTACTT
>JABUQX010131431.1:12500-17500 GCA_015478945.1 Trachelipus rathkii
CGATCATATTAGATGCTCATCAAATCATTTTCATTCATATGTTGGTATATCGACACTAAATTCTTTTACTGATGTCAAATCTTCCCTTTCTTTTGCAACTTACTTATCTTTTCTTTACCTCTCGTCGTAATCTTTCTGATTCTATTCTATTATATATTTATATAATTCTATAGAATTTCTCAGTGGGGTCATCACAACTTTGTGAAAGTTAACTCTATAAAAACTCAACTTCAGAAAATCTTCCTCTCAAAGAGACTTAACAACTTTTCTATCTCTTTCGATGGTCCTCATATCTTTCAGGTTGACTATATGAATGTCCTTAAACTTAACAAACAAAAAAAATATCTTGGAAACCATTTATTACAACGTTTGCTAGAACGAGCTTAAAGTAGCTTAGGATTCTGTTTAGACAGCAAGACTTTTTTCCACTTCTCATTTATTCCAAATATACAATGAATGTGATCAACCCTTGTATGAAGTACTGATCTCAAGATTGTGGTGGTAAGGGCAGCTCAGGTTTCATCGTATTTGGAATGGAGTGGAGTGAATAGCCAGCTTGGAAACTTTTCATACATTATATTCAATTAATACTTTTACCATTACGACGCGACAATGATGTACGTCTCTTTTCCCTAGGTACTACTGCTGCATGTATTAGAGGGAACAGACCATTTTATTTGAGATCACCTTTACGACGCCATTGTTGCAGAAGGGGTGCAGTGTATGCCTATAATATTTGTGTTGACATTAGTAACTATAGGTTTGTTCACAATGGTGTTTCCTTCTTTATAACCACGTCCCTTTGGTGGTCTCTTCCATATATATTTCCTGCCGAATTTAATATCCCTCAATTTAAAGAATGCGTCTGTTTTTACCTTCAAAATTTGCGTTAGGGGTTATTTGCAGCTTTCATTTTTATAATTTTTAGTATTATTTTACTCCCTCTCCTCGATTAGGACCCTACCGGTAAGCTATAATGATAACTGTTAAAAATAATACTATATATATATATTATATCATATATATATATATATATTATATATATTATATATATATATTATAATATTAATATATATATATTATATATATATATATATTATATATATTAATATATTATACATATATAGGAACAAAAATATATGAAATAAATTACTCTTTAAATTTCAGTATCTGTTGTATCAGGGTGCGGGGCGTTGACCCAACTCTTATGCAACCCCCCAAAATGATTCACCCAGCCGCCACCAATGCGGTAAAGGTATAAATTCATAATTTCTGAATATCTATTATTCCATATATAAAGAAATACAATTAAAGGCAATTTTACTTAGTTTTACTTCTTATTTTGCAACAGGATTTTAATTTATTTATTATTATTATTATTATTATTATTATTATTATTTTATTATTATTATTATTATTATTATTATTATTATTATTATTATTATTATTTTTTATTATTATTATTATTAAATATTACATATTAATATTAATATTATTATTATTATTATTATTATTATTATTATTTATTATTATTAATTATTAATTATTATTATTATTATATTATTATTATTTATTAGTTATTATTATTTTGTGCTTATTTTATTTTATTTTTATTTCAATGTTTATTATATATCTATATTTTTATTTCTTACTTTCTTGGTTTAAAATTACTATTTAATTAATTTTAATATTTTTTCTTACTTTTGTTATATTTATATAGAGTATTTTATTAATTTAATTGAATTTTGTTATTTTAGCTTTATTTCGTATTTAAACATAATAATACTGATAAATTTTTGGTTTTGACTTTGAAGTCTCACTTCTTAGTTATAGACTTAATGTTATCCGCTATCCGCTTAAAATCACAACATTACTTAATCCACTGATGCGAATATTGAAAATGAGCTCCCGACATCAGCATATACGTATGTTGGGTACGAATATCTGCTTCCACCTCTTATA
The DNA here is from genome assembly GCA_015478945.1 of Trachelipus rathkii. Classification (NCBI taxonomy): domain Eukaryota; kingdom Metazoa; phylum Arthropoda; class Malacostraca; order Isopoda; family Trachelipodidae; genus Trachelipus; species Trachelipus rathkii. Next base: position 14,463 of record JABUQX010131431.1, read on the forward strand.
TATATATACCTTAATATATATAATATATATATATATAATATATATTAATATATATATATATATATATATATATATATCTATATATATATATATATATTATAGTATATATATTATATATATATATATATAATTATATATATATAATATATATATATATATATATATATATATATATATAATATTATAATATAATATTATATATAATATAATAATATTCAAATATATATATATATATATATATATTATATATATATAAAAATATATATATATATATAATATATATATATATATATTATATAATATATATATATATATATAACTAATAATTATATGATATATTATATATATATAATATATATAATATATATATAAATCTATATACATATATGATATATATATATATATATATAGTATATATATATATATATATATATATATATATATATATATATATATATATATTATATATATATATATATATATATATAATATATAATATATATATATTATATATCAGTGCGACTCGTGATAGAAATGGTGGGGGTGGCGATTTCACATTAATTATATAATATATAATATATAATATTATATATATATATATATATATATTATATATATATATATATATATAATATATATATATATATATATAATATATCGCATTTATACAAAAAGGTTTAGCCGCTATGACATTATTTACTTCGTCGGTAGCAACATGTACCTAAAAAAGTTACCTGTTATGCGAATGATTTAAATAAAATATCAAAAATATAAATTACTTACTTTATAATATATAATATTATATATATATATATAATATATATTATATATATATATATATATATATTATATATATATATATATATATTTAATATATATATAATTGGTAGGTTTTATCATTTGTAGCTAAAGCAATTCTTTCTCGCTTTTTAACTTGCAAATAAGTCCAATCACAAGATTGTCAAAAGATGGATTGTGGACAATATCTCTTTCTGTTGCAAGCGCAACGAGGGCATTCAGTCTTTCTTGCCCCATTGTATTCCGAATAACGGTTTTTATTCTTTTTAATCTAGAAAAGCATCTTTCAGCTTCAACAGATGCCATTGGAGTAGTTATTAAAATTTTTAGCAACTTTAATGTTTCTTCAAAAGTCTGATCCATTCCATTTTCAATAATGTACTTATAAGAATCAAGAGCTCCTTTCAGGGAATAAAAATCTTCTCTAGAATATATAACTTGAAGTTCAGATTTGAGTCTCAAGATGTTAAAAAATGGATAAACAGTTACAGTCTTTTCAAATGCAACTGTGGGAAATGAGGTTCTATATAATTTAAAGTGTTCACGCTCGAAAAGTTGAGCTGATAGTAAATGATCACTAAACGAAAACCTCTCCTTAGACTGAGATATTATTATGTCACACACTTTATACGCAGCAGCTTTTTTAATTTCGTAGTAATTGGAAGCATTTAACGATCTTCTTCTCTTCACCTCACAAACATCATACGTTCCCTCAATTTCTTCCATTATGGTGGTCATACTGTTTCTAATCTTTCCTAATTCTAATTGTAGTTCACTCACAGCTTGTTTTATGAGAATTACGTCTGCATTTCTTGATTGAATTTTATTATAGAAACAATCTACGTGCGGCATTATATGGCGGAAAACAGTGAGCCAAAATACAAAAGTAGGATCAGTCAATAACCTTTGCAAACCTCCTGCTTGATCTCGTGTTCCTGGTTGTTTGCTTTCATTTAGAATTTTTTCAAAGCACTCTAACAATAGCTCTCTATGTTCAAAAACCATGTTTACAGTTCGGATGTTAAAATTCCATCTTGTTTTAACAGTTTTTGGCAACCGTTTCCCAATAATTTCATCTAATACAGAGCATCTCTGAGGAGATTGTGAAAAAAAGGTTGGAATTAGTGACATATTTCTAAAGAATTCTCCAACTTCTGGAATTTGAGAAACTGACTGAGTCATTATCAAATTAATTTGATGCGCATAACAGTGTACATAATGTGCATTTGGATAAACGTCTTTTATAAATACGTTTACACCACTGACGTGTCCACTCATAACTGCGGCACCATCATAACTTTGAGCAATCAATTTTTCTGGACAGTTCGGTAAAATGGATTTTAATTGATCAGAAATAACGCTAGCTATTGATTCTGCCCTGTGAGAAGCTGGGTTAAAAAGTCCCCAAAATCTTTCTTTTATATTCCCGTCATATTCATAGCGCAAAATGAGAGCTAATTGAAATTCGTTTGATATATCAGAGGTTTCATCTGCGATTATGCCTATAAAGCTAGCTTGTGAAATCTCTTTTAATATGTGCATCCTACATATTTCCCAAGAGCAAGAAAGTAAATCATTTTGTATAGTCATTGAAGTTCCTTTGAAAACGTTAGAACTTTTTAAGTGATCTCTTAAAGTTGGATCTAATTCAGCACTGTATTCTATTAAGGATTTAAAAACACCAGGATTCATAGAATCAGAACTTTCGTCATGACCCCTTAAGGGGAGTTCAAGATTTGCACAAAATTTGATGGCTTTGATAATTTTTAGTAAAATGTATCTATTTTTAGTAACTTGCTGATTGTGGCATTCAATCGCTTGTTTGTAAGCAGAATCAATATTTTCTTTTATATTTACTTTTCCTAATACTGCTAAATTAGCCTCATTGTTTATATGACTTACAGAAGCTTCATGTTTACCTATTTTGACTGATAGATGGGCTAAATCAGTCACTCCAATTCTAGCCCAAGAATCATCTCCTTCAAATAGCAAACATGGGAAGCAAAATAGAGCATTTTTCTCTGAGGAGCCGCAGAGCCATTTGTGTCTCTTATATAAATCCACGTTAAATTTTCGAGAGTACGGTTTTTTGCTCTTGTATGATGTCTGAGTTAATTTTATATTTGGCATAGGCCTACCAAGCTCTTTTATATTTAATTTTTCTTCAAGAGAAAATCTTGAAAACTTATTATTTAATATATTTAATACACTATTCATTTTGAAATTATTATACTAACATG
>JABUQX010131431.1:22500-24886 GCA_015478945.1 Trachelipus rathkii
TGTTATCTGTTTTTTAAACATCCAATCAGTGTTAAATTCTGAGGCTCATTATCTACAGGATACATGTTCAAACCACTGATAACGGTCTGTATATGAACTATGGATAATCCTATTCACCGACTATTTACAAAGAATTATCGTAAAAAACTTTAGTTTACAGAGCATACAAAATATGTTCAACTTGGAAAACTTTTGATGAATAAAGAAATTTGCCTACATTAATAAAATTTAATTCCTGTAATCATCCACAAGATAGTTATGGAAATTTAATTAAAACACATATAAAATTATATAATAAAGACAGTAAACATCAGCAAAACAATTCGATAAATTACTTCAAAAGTGCCAATTTTAAGTGTTCAATTATGAAGTTGAAATGCCTTCGTAATATTTTTGAACTCTCACCTCAAAAACTAAAAGACACCTCAAAAATTAAGTCAGACTATACCATAAGTCCAAACAACTGTCATCTTTCTTTAGTACAAGAGATGCTTTGACCGACAACCATCACGTTTTGTACCAATTAGACTGTACGTCGACATATATTAGTTACACGACGAATAGATTGTCGGACAGGGCATATCAACATCGCCTACAGTCCGCAAAATCTTTGAACATTTCAGCACGGCACATGGTCAAACAACTATAGGTAATATTTCTAAACACTTCACAATATTATACGGATCGTGTGAAGTCCAGAAACTTAAAATTGCGGAGGCCTCCTACATCAAAACACGCAGACCAGACATAAACATAAAATTTAATGTATTATCTGTCAGACTAAAAATCATTTGATTTAATTATTATATATCAATTTAAGGGGAGACTTCATAACTAGACCCCCTACTTTTTGAAGGCAAAATCAAAATTTTCCCATTTTTTTTTTTATTATCTAAATTAGTAGAAAAATTCCTCCTGAACATCATGGTGTAATTATTTTTTTGGAAATTCTAAATGGTTTTTTAGATACAGAAATTTATTTAGAGAGGTGTCGAACTAAAAAATTCCAATTCCAGTCAAGATTGCAATTCCAGGTTCAGGATCAAAAATGTTTTATTTTTAATAACAGAATTTTTGTTTTTTTGTTTTTGTTTTGCAATTTCCAACCCAGGCTCCAGCTTTTACTCGGTAAAATAGGTGAAGTCGAAGTCGGAGCCGGAGCTTGAGCCGGAGCCGGAATCGGAGCCGGAGGTGGATCCTGGGTATAATTTTTATCAAGAATTTTTTTTTAGGTAAAAAAAATTGTTACCAAAAGAAGTACTGATCAATTTTCAAATGGTGGAGAAACCTTAGTCGGAAACGGGACCGGAGCCGGAGCCGAAGCTGGAGCCGGAGTCGGAGTCGGAGCCGGAGCCTGAGCCGGATTCTGGGTATAATTTTTTTCAATAAATATTTCTTTAGGTGAAAAATATATTACCAAAAGAAGTGCTGAACAATTTTCAAATAGTGTAGAAACCTTAGCCGGAGCCAGAGCCGGAGCCGGAGCCGGAGCCGGAGCCGGAGCCGGAGCCGGAGCCTGGGTGTAATTTTTTTAAATAAATATTTTTAGGGGAAAAATATATTGCCAAAACAAGCACTGGACAATTTTCAAATAGTGCAAAAACCTTAGCCGGAGCCGAAGCCGGAGCCGGAGCCAAGCCCGGAAAGTCGGAGCCGGGAGCCGGATTCTGGGTCTAAATTTTTTTCAAGAAATATTTTTTAGGTAAAAATATATTACCAAAAGAAGTGCTGGGCACAGTTTTCAAATAGTGCAGAAACCTTAGTCGGAGCCGGAGCCGAAGCCGGAGCCGGAGCCAGAGCCGGAGTCGGAGATGGAGGTGGATCCTGGGGATATTTTTATCAAGAAATCTTTTTCTAGGTAAAAAAAATTGTTATTAAAAGAAGTGCTGAACAATTTCAATATGGTGCAGAAACCTAGTCGGAGCCGGAGCGGGCCAGAGCCGGAGCCGGATCTTGGGTATAAATTTTTTTTTCAAAAACAATTTTTTTAGTGAAAAATATATATTACCAAAGAATGCTGGCAATTTACAAATACGTGGCCGAACCTTAATCGGAGCGGACCGGAGCAGGAGCCGGACTGGAAGCCGGAACTGGGATGTTGAATATAAATTTTTTCAAACAATATATTTTAAGTGAAAAATATATAACCAAAGAGGGCTGACAATTTACAAATAGTGCGAAACCTAGTCGAGCCGGAGCCGGAGCTTGGAAGCGGAGGCCGATGCCTGGATATAAAATTTCTTCAAAAAAATACTTTTTTTTTAGGTGAAAAATTATTTAAAAGAAGTGCTGGACAATTTTTAAATAGTGCAGAAGCCGGAGCCGGAGCCGGAAGCCGGAGCCGGAGCGGAGCGGAGCGCGGAGCCCGGAGCCGAGCCGATGCTGG
>JABUQX010131432.1:0-2500 GCA_015478945.1 Trachelipus rathkii
CGGTATTACTTCGTTCAGTTATAGACAGATGTTGTTGTTTTCGCATTTAATATAAGAAATACTGCGTTATTAACTTCAATATGGACATATATATATATATATATATATATATATATATATATACTATATATATATATATATATATATATATATATATATATATATATATATTTATATATATATGAACATATATATATATATATATATATATATATATATATATATATATATATATATATATATATATATATATATATATATATATATATATATATATATATATATATATATCTGGACATATATATATATATATATATATATATATATATATATATATATATATATATATATATATACTATATATATATAGATATATATATGTATATATATATATATATTTATTTATATATTTATTTATATATATATATATATATATATATATATATATATATATATATATATATATATATATATATATATATATATATATATATATATATATATATATATATATATATATATATATATATATATATATATATATATATATATATATTCTATATTCTAAACCATCTTCCAGGTAGGACTTTCGCCCTGTCAGTTGGACCAGCATTTTCTTTCCTTTGGCCTCGAAACTCTTGATCCTGGAGCACTCTTGAAAACTCTTTCTCGGCTCAATGGTTTTCGATGCTAGTCCTTGAGTTATATACTCAGGTAGGGTTTTCACCCTTTCAATGGAACTAGCATCTTCTTCCCGCCCAGCTCGTCGCTCTCCCAGGGCTCTCATGAAGATCATGTTTCTAGTCTCAAAGGTTTCCGATTCTGGTCCTGGAGTTATTTAAGCAAAAAAAAGTAAAGGACCAGGTTGCTAGCCCTGTCGCCCTAAAACTGTGCGAACAAAGTCTTCAAAAATTCATCCTTTATCGACCAAATATCACGTAGAAGTAGCTTCAATTATTTGTAATCCAAAATTATGTTCAGTTATTCATAATAATCCAAAAGAACTATCTCCAAATTTTCTTTGCTTCACAAAATATTTTAGTACAAATTATATCTTATTTAAATTTAATTGAAAGACCTGGATAGAAATTTTTTTTAGCTCCTCTCATTAAGTTTTTAAATATTAATTTTGACTTAATTTATAATTTTGATTTTAATTTCCAAATATCTGATTCAATAAAAAGTTTTTTAAATATGTTATTCTATTTCTTAAAATTTCTTCTTCACTTCTAAGCAATAATATAGCTTCGATTCATGCTTCAGTAGCTGTCCTAGAATTTTCATCCTCTTCAATCTCTTTCCATGCCTTCTCTTATTCTTCTCACTTCTTCCTTCCCTGCTGTTTTCAATGTGTCCAACTCCGAAGACAGTCAAATCATATATATAAATTCAGGCGCGGCTTTACGGGGGAAGCACAGGAGGCCGGGCCTCCTCTAAAAAAATAACAGCAACTAATGTAATAAAATAATTCAATTTACTATTTATTACTATTAAAATAATGTTTAAAATGTTATACAAGAACGCTAATTTTACATTAAGATCATTTATTCTCTTGCGAAACATTATTTTTCATAAGGATCATTGACTGGAGGAATTTTGATTTGTGCCTTCAAGAAAGCATAATTATAATGCTTTCAAAACACTGGTTGTCATGGCAACGTAAAAGAAACCTTATTCTTATTTTGTCTATTTTGAGGATTTTTTCCCAAGGCCTCCTCTCGAACTTTTTTGAAATCCAATTTTTTTAAAAAATTAAATAAAAAAAAATTATTTAATATATATATATATATATATATATATATATATATATATATATATATATATATATATATATATATATATATATATATATAATATATATATATACTATATATATATAAATATATATATATATATATATATATATATATATATATATATATATATATATATTGAGAGAGAGAGAGAGAGAGAGAGAGAGAGAGAGAGAGAGAGAGAGAGAGAGAGAGAGAGAGAGAGAGAGTTATACTAAATTTACTATATTTTTGTTAATAATTTTAGTTGTAATTTTGAATCTTTTAATAATAACCTTTTCTGTGTAAACTTAGCAATTTTCAAATGGAGAAGGAGGACAAAAATAAACCTTTAATTTTCGAATATATAATAGAACACGATATACATATTTACCCTATTTCTTAGTTCATACATTAAATTAAATAAATCAATTAAATCTTTAAAAAAATGTTACAACCTTTATACAACAGGAAATCATAAACACTTTCGCTACGAAAATGCAGGACACGGGGCCTTGGAGGCAAAGTTTCTTCTTTAAAGGACTTCTACGGAGGCAAGGTGCTAAATTATATTATCAAACTCAGCTAAAAAAAGAAAAAGCACATTATTATTCAGCATCTAGTTCATTAATTCATTTATTTATTTATTTATATATAATTAACAAAATAATTATTTATAAAATATTTGAGTTATCCATTCCTACAGTTCTCTTTTAGCATATAATTGG
>JABUQX010131432.1:5000-12500 GCA_015478945.1 Trachelipus rathkii
TATATATATATATATATATATATATATATATATATATATATATATATATATATATATATATATATATATATATATATGAAAAACATCAGTGGTGATAATACTCCATTCAATATATTCATTTATTTGGACATAGTAGATATATTCGAACAGGTTCTAAAAATATAAAAATATAACAAACTATAAATATATAAAAGTACAAATACTAAATGCTAAAAAATAAACATATAATTATACATAATTATCCATAAAAATGCATAGAAATTGTTATTCCTGTTAAAAAAATGTATTCATAAATTCTTTGGAAATAGATAAAAAATATTGATTTTGGACTTTTTATTTATTTTTGTCCTTTTTAAGCTTTTGTTTGAAAACTCATAGATGTTACTTATTTATATTAATACCACATTCACACCAACTATATTAATACCTATAAATATAACTATTACCTTCTAATTACTGATGTTTTTGGATTTCAGAATGGCTGAGATTAGGGTGGTGGCTTATATTACTCAATTTGTGGACTGCTGCTTTATTAATAAAGTTGCTTGAAGATGACTCTAATAGCTGAAAAATTCCTTACTTAAATTTCTTCTTTTGAATCCTCAGCTTTTGTAGAGTTTTTCTTGATGTTCTAAATTTTCTTCTGGCTTCTTTATTCATATATTAGATTGAAGAATTCAATTGCTAGTTATTCCACCTTAATAGTTTCTTCTTTGTGAAATTAATAAGCTCTTGATGAATAGATGTTACTAAGTGTTTCTTCATATGTCTTCCTAGTGTTGAATGAAGCTCAATTCTGTACTTTGCCTTTATTTTCTCAATGTTGGCAAAGTTGGCAGTTTGTTGCTTCAATAGCTTGTTTGAGTTTCTGCAATAGCTTATATTGCTTGCAGTATCTTCTAATTATCAGGTTTTTCTTATGTATTGGGCTTTCTTTAGCTTTTATTCTAATTGCAAGCCCTTAATCTTGCCCCACCTTGTATTCTGATTTCCTCAGCAATTTTCTCTGTGTTGCAATCAATTTTTGCTTTTCTACATATCTAATATTTTGGTCATTTTTGTAACCATAGTTGATGTTCACATAGTATGAATAGTAATGAATTTTCTTTAATTTTCCTTTTTATTTTTTATTATTATTATTATTTTTTTTTCTTATATTTTAATACAAAATATAACATATTCCCCCTTTTGCTAAGAATATTAAGTTTTCTTGTTATTCTTAGTTTCCTTAAGTTTACAATTCTGTTGTCTTCTTGTTATAATCCTGCACTTTCTCTCAGCAAGATTAATTTTGTTATTGGTCTTTTCAAAATTGTTGTATTTAAAGTATTCTTGTCTTTATTTATTTTCACATCTACTATTCTCACTCTGTTTGAGTCATCTTTGTAAACCTTTACTACTTTTCCTAAATTCCACATATTTCTTGGTTTGAAGTCATCTATTAAAAGGACTAAATCTCCCACTTGGTGTGATTCTTTTTCTGCTAACCATTTACTTCTTTTTTGCAATAAAGGGACATATTCTTTGATCCATCTTTTCCAAAACAAATCAGCAAGATACTGAACTTGTTTCCATCTTTTATATAAGTAGCAATCTTTGTCCTGAAATAATCCTGGAGGAAAAGTTATATTACCTTTAAGAGTTAGTAGATGATTTGGTGTCAAAGCTTCTAAGTTTTCTAAATCATTTGAAAATTCTGTTATTGGTCTATTATTTATAATGAATTCTATCTCACAGAACAAAGTGTTCAAGTTATCATCTGTCAACCTTATTGGCTGTTCTAAGAGTGAAGCTTGTAATATATTTCTTACAGTTCTAATATGTCTCTCAAAATGACCTCCTTTATGAGAACTATGAGGTGGTTGGAATATCCACTGTATTTCTTTTTGCTCAAAAAATTTATTTACTTGCTTATTATTCCAAATTTTAACTTATCCTTTTAATTCTTTGTTAGCTTTCACAAAGTTCAATCCATTATCTGATCGGATCAATTTCACATTGCCTCTGCGGCTTATAAATCTTCTTAGAGCATTGATAAAAGCATCAGTATCTAATGAATATAGCATTTCTAAATGTATTGCTCTGCTACTTAAACATGAAAATATTAATCCATATCTTTTTTCTCTTACCTTCCCTCTTCCCCTTACTACAAGAAAAGGGCCAAAGGCATCTATACCAATACTTGTAAATGGTGGTACATCACATTTTAATCTATCTTTCGGCAAATCTCCCATCAACTGCTGAGTTGGCCTTGTATGGAGCTTTCTGCATATAATGCAATCTTTTAGGATCTTCTTAATACTTCTACTTGCTCCAATGATATAGTACTTTTCTCTTAAAGCATTTAAAACTGTTTGTTTTCCTAAATGTCCATTAATTCTATGGTAATGTCTCATTATTAACATTGTAACATGACTATTTGGCAAGATAATTGGATGTTTAAAATCATATGATACATCATTCAGATTTTTATTCCTCCCACCTACTCTTAATATTCCATTATCATCTATAAATGGTAGGAATTTTGCCAAAATGTGCCTCTTTGGTAAGGCTTCTTTCTTTTTTATTTTGTATTGTATATCATGAAATTCTTTATTTTGTACATATTTGTAAATAGCCTTTTCTGCATTTTTTAATTCTGTGATTGTCATAGCACCTTTATTCCAGGCTTTTTTATGCAAATTTTCTTTAACTCTTAAAATCCATGCTACTTTTGTTTTTAATTTCATCCAATCTGAGACAGACTGTATGAGCTTGTCTGTTGAACTTTCTTGTAGTTGTATGGTGGCTATTACAGGTTTACTTTTTATAATTTCATCATTTTCATCATCTAATTTATTTTCTTTATTTTGCTCAGGCCATTGAGCTTTGTCTTTGTACAAAAATTCTGGACCAGTGCTCCATAGTTTATTGTTCAAAAACTCATTAACAGATATCCCTTTACTTGCTATATCTGCAATATTTAGCTTGCCTGGTACATAATTCCATTGGCTTATATCTGTTTGTGATCTAATATAATTAACTCTATTATGTACAAATCTTTTAAATCTTTTTGATTCATTTTTAATATATTGTAATACAATTTCACTATCTATCCAAAAATACTCTTTGTTTATTTTCATATCTAATTCATTTTTTAAAATTTGATGTATGTTGACAGCTAATTTGGCTGCACTCAATTCTATTCTTGGTATAGTTAACATCAAATTTTTATTTAATGGTATCAATCTTGTTTTAGATAACACCAATGAACAATATATTTCATCATTCTCTCCAATGAATCTTATATATGCTACTGCAGCATATGCAATTTGAGAACCATCTGAAAAATAATGTAGTTCTACACTTTTATACTTTAGACAATTTGGATTGTATGGCCTAGGAACTTGAAAATCATTTAGCTTATTAACATCATTTAGCCATTTTATGTAACTTTTTTTTATATCTAATGGAATTTCATCATCCCAGTTAACTTTTCTATCGCATAAATTTTGAAATATCTTTTTAGCTACTAGTAGCACTGGACTAATAAATCCTAGTGGATCATATATGGAAAAAATGCAACTGAGTATGCTTCTTTTTGTCAAATTTTTATTTTGTATATCTACCCTAGCTTTCATTAAATCTATTTCTGGGTCCCAACTCAAGCCTAATACTTTTTGTAAAGGTAATTTATCTAAAGATAGGTTTATTTCTTTAAAATCTTTACTTAAGTCTTGTTTATCAATATTTTCTAAAAATTTCTTTGAATTACTAGCTACTTGATGCAGATTAAAACCACTAATTTTTAAAATTTCTTTAACTTCTTTATAAACTGCTACAGCCTCATTTTCTGATTTCACAGACTTTAAACAATCATCAACATAGAAATTTCTAAGTATATGGTATCTTTGGCTAAATTACTGAATTTTTCTGCTTCAATTACATTTGTAGTTTGCTTCAAGACATAATTTGCAATTGAAGGTGAGCTCACACTACCAAATATATGAACTTTAACCCTATATTCTTCTGGAGTTTTATTTAAATTACCATCAGGAAACCATAGGAAGCGCTGATAATCTTTATCTTTATCAAGTACCTGTATTTGATAAAACATCTTCTCTATATCTGCTATGAAAGCATATTTCTCTTTTCTGAACCTTAAAAGGATGCCTTGTAGGTTAGAAATATAGTCTGGCCCTGTGAGTAAACTATTATTTAAAGAAATACCATTGTATGGTAAAGCTGCATTGAATACTACTCTCATTTTTTTCTTTTGTGGATGGATTACACTATGGTGTGTTAAATAGAATCTGTCATTGTTTAATAGTTCATGTTGCTCAACTTTTTCTGCAAAATTTAGTTTTAACATTTCATTTATGCTATCACTATACTGTACAAAATATTCTTTATCCTTCAAAAATTTATTTTTTAATGAATACAATTTTGCTAAAGCTTGATTTTTGTTATTAGGAAAATGCTGATTTTCTTTTTTAAATGGTAAACCAACTTGAAATTTACCTGTAATTGTTCTTTGTAATGTATTTTCAACCTTATTTTTCCACCTTTGATCTTCAACACTGTCACAGACTTGTTCAGGATTCTTTTCAGAAAACTCTCTTAAGCAATATTTTTCAAATAAGTTATCATTTTCTTCTTGTTGTATTTGGGTCTTATGACATCTTAAACTCATGAAAGCTGGTATACCATCTGGTGTCGAACCTTGTAAAGCCCATCCAAATGAATACTTAACTGCAAAGGGAGAGTTATAATGATGACCTTCTACTACTTCTATTGGTTTTAACAATTTACTCTGGTTCATCCCTATTAATAATCCAATTTTTGATTCTATGAAATTGAAGGGCACATGATTCAAGTATTCTAATCCATTTATATCTTTGATAGATGGACTTTCTTCCATTTTAAAGGGCCAATTTTCTTTGCAGTATATATTATTTATGGTTTCAGATTTCCTCATCTCAATATCATAGATTTCTAGATTATTTAAAATATATGTTTTTATTTTATGTTGTCCATACATGGTAGTAATATCTATATCTTTCTGAGGTTTCATATATGACATACCTAGTTCTGCAGCTAAATTTAAATCCATAAAACATGCTGAAGAATATGTATCTAGACCCATGTATGTCTTAATCACTTTATCTTTACCTTTAAGCTTTATTTTAATTGGCACTGCAGGATAAAATAACTTTTTATTACTTACTTTTGTCTGAAAGGTTTTTGTTTCATTACTTCCTGATTCTTTTGACTCTACTTTCTTATCTTTATTTTCTAAATTCACAGTGAGTGCTGCTGGTGAGATATTTGAACCATCTTGCTCTTTGGCACTATCTTTTTCTCTATGCAGAAATGTTAAATGTTGCTTATTACATTTTTCACATTTTTCTGGTCTTTTACAATTACTACTAAAATGATTTGATCTGAGACACTTAAAGCATAATTTATTGTCTTTAATGAACTTTATTATTTCATCTTGGCTTTGTTTTTCTAGAATTTTGCATTTAAGTATACTATGATTGTCTTTTTTACAAAAATTGCAAAACTGTGATTTATTATTATTATTACTACTACTTTTACTACTACCATAATTCCTTTTATTGTCATTATTATTATTCCATTTATTATTATTATTATTATTATTATTATTATTATTATTATTATTTCTATGGTCATTATTATTTTCTTTTGTATAAAGTGACTTACCTTTTTCACTTTGTAATTTGGCTTGTTTGGGTTTTGTACCAATGCCAAGTTCTCCGAACAGTGGTGTGTTCATGATTCTTGCTTCTTTTTCAACAAATTTTGTAAATGTACTAAAGTTTACCTTTTTATTTTCTTCATACATACTATCAACTTTATATCTCCACTTATCACGTTGTTTGTAGGGAAGTTTTTTAACTATTCTATAAATAGCACCAGTAGAATTCAATTCATTCAATGGAGTAATATTTTCCATTGCATTATTGATAGAGTCTAAAAACAAAGAAAAATCTGCCATAGCTTCACTATCTTCATTCTTAATTTCATTCCAGTCTTCTAGCTTTTTTAGGTATGTATTAGCAATAACTTGTTCATTTCCATATTGTTTCTCTAGTTTTTCTACTGCCTTTTTATAACTTATTTTTTCATCTAAATGCATACAACTTCTTACTATATTTTCTGCTTTACCTTCTGTATACTTAATTAAATAAGAAAGCTTGTTCATTTCATTTTCACATTTTCCTTCTATATTGGTTTTAAAAACTAGCATAAAATCTTTAAATTTAGTCGGATCTTTTCCAGTAAATATTTCAGGTTCACATGTTGGAAGAGGATTATTAATAGGCCTACTCACTTCTAACTTTTGTTTTAAAATTTCTACTAATTTAGACTCCTCCTGATTATTATTTTCACCTATACTATTTATTTTAGTTTGTGTTAAATTTACATTTTTATCCTCAGTTTTTACAGAGGTATCGCTAATACTGAAAATTGGATTTTCTAATTTTTCTTCGATTTTTATTAGACTTTGTTCCAAATTTTTTATATGACTACTGTGTTGGTATAAATCCAAGCTTTCTAGTTCCCTTTTTTTTGCCAAGTATTGTTCATGCTCTTGTAATTTTATTTTACTTTTTTCTATCTCAAGTAACAAAGATTGGGCTATTGCACTTTTTGAACTAGCTACACTTGCTTTACTCACTTTACTTGATACATTACTAGCACTATCTTGTGGTCTAATCTTTGGTTCATATTTATTCATATATTTTGAAATATCACTTTTTAACTCATAATATGGCTTTAGTTTTAATGTAAGCCACTGCTGTATTTTATCTGACTCTACAGATTCTGCTTTTAGTTCACTACAAGTATTTTTGAGAGATTCGACCTTTGCGTCTAATGTTAATTCATCCGTTTTAATTTCGAGACTTAAATCTAAGTCATTTAAGAAAGCATGCCATAATTTGCCTTTAATAATGTTAATTTTAAAGGTAATCGCTGCTAATTTTCCTGAAGGAACCTTAAAACCTCCTTCAGTTGTTTCAGTTTCATCGATATCGATATCGATATCACTCATTTTTTTATTATTATAAAAAAAAAAAAATATTAAAATTAAATATTTATCGAACTCATTCACTCATTTTATTCTATATAAAAAAAAATAAGGAAGGATGTTATTTTTTAACACAATTTATATATACAGATAAATTTTTATATTTCGTATATGAAAGTTTACCTGTATATATTTTTTATTTATTTTATTATTTTTATTTTGCTATACTTATTTATACTTATTGTCAATCGGATGACGATCATTCCTCACATCTGAGTGACAGCTTTGTGTTCTTCATCCAAGCTTCTAATTAGAAGAACTATGATAAACATCAGTGGTGATAATACTCCATTCAATATATTCATTTATTTGGACATAGTAGATATATTCGAACAGGTTCTAAAAATATAAAAATATAACAAACTATAAATATATAAAAGTACAAATACTAAATGCTAAAAAAT
>JABUQX010131432.1:15000-22500 GCA_015478945.1 Trachelipus rathkii
GGTTGTCAGTTGTGCTGTAGACGTTATAGGTGTTGGTTGTGTCAAAATTTACGTGCTTGCCATGTCATAATTATTTAAATTTCTTATGTAGAATGTCTCAATCACGTCAAACAAGATCGGATACACATGTTTGGCTTATTGGGCAAATATCAGAAATCATGACCTGTAGATCAAAACTTCCATCAATTGGCGATGTATTACGTCGTCTGTTTTGGCTGACACACAATAAGAAATCAGTAAAGGAGGCTTCAAATATAATATATTCTGAAATATATGACTTCTGGGATAGAGCAAAGTTACCCACGAAGGCCAAACAGGATGTTTTAACCAAGATTAGAAAGACATATGAACAATACAGATCACTTTTAAAATTGAAATCAAGGAGAAGTCAAATACAAATTGAAAAAGAGACTATCTTTAAAGAAAGCTTAAATGATTTATTTGATATCGCACATGCAAACGCAATGAAAATAATATCAAATGAAGAAGATAGAGTTTTTCTTAAAGCTCAGAGAGAAAAAGGTAGGCGAGGGTATATGAGTAATGTGGATAAAAAATATACTGTAAAACAAGAAAGAAAGCGTAAAAGGGAAGAACAAGAAAGTAATAGAATTAAAAGGGAAGTTCGTCGGCAGGAGGAACAATTACGTATTCTGCAAGAATGTACTAGTGTGGATGGTGGTAGTTCCTCTAGCAGTGAAGAACCCCAACCTGGACCGTCCAGAGTCGAACCATGTAAGAGTTCAAAGGAACGTCATAAAATCATAACCCCTGACTTAGCAATGGCTTTGGATAGATCGAAAATGAGTGATCGACGTGCGATGTTAGTAGTAACAGCTACTGCAAATGCGCTTGGGAAAAAAGTTGATAATATTGTATTAAGCAGAAGTACATTACGGCGGCGAAGGTCTGACGTTCGTAAAGCAATTGCTGAGGATATTAAACAAACATTTCCTGGTGGTTTACTGACATCTGTACACTGGGATGGTAAGTTATTGTTGGATGTAACCGGAGAAGACAAGGTTGAACGTCTAGCGATCGTCGTACATGGTGGAGGGAAATCAAAGTTGCTGGGTGTTCCAAAACTTTTGAGAGGAACCGGTGCAAATGTTGCAGAAGTTGTAGTACAGTGCCTAAAAGATTGGAATTTGGAAGATAGCATAGTAGGAATGTGTTTTGACACAACAGCAAGCAATACCGGAACCAAAAGTGGGGCTTGTAGGATTATAGAAGAGAAGCTGAAAAGAAGTCTTCTGGCCTTTGCATGTCGACATCATATTCACGAAATAGTCATATCTGCTGCTTTCAGCAAATGTTACTGTATTTCATCAGGACCAGACATTGACCTGTTCAAACGTTTCCAGAAATTTTGGAAAAAATTAATAAAGAAAAGTATGAGATAGTGAGTATTAGTGATTCATGGACAGAAAATGTCTTAGCTTTTTGTAGTGAGCAGTTAAAGAAAAGCCACCCACGGGATGATTATAGAGAACTATTGGAGCTGACAGTTGTTTATTTATGTGGGAACCTTGAGAAACGGTTTTCTTTTCGTAAACCTGGTGCTCTACATCGAGCACGATGGATGGCACGAGTCATTTATTCATTGAAAATAGTCTTGTTTAGGTCGCAGTTTAATATGACAGAGCAAGAAGCAGCTGCAATGACAAGATTTGCGAACTTTGCTGTAAGGTTTTATGTTCCCAATTGGTTTTCAGCCCCATCAGCAGCTTCAGCCCCAAGAAATGACTTGAAGTACCTTCAAGAGCTGGAATGCTGTGACGATTATGAATTATCAGTAGTAGCTAGTAAAGCTCTCAAACGTCACTTGTAGTATTTAGGAGAAGAACTTGCAGCTCTTGCATTTATGGATGATGAAGTACCAGTTGAAATGAAACGAAAGATGGTTGAAGCTCTGCATAAACCAAGAAGAACAAGTGTAGATAAGCCAGATAAACGCTTTGTATTTATGGATGAAGATCAACTTCATAACAAAACACTTGCCGACTTTATAACAGAATGCAGTCATTTGTTCTTCAATAAATTACGTTTGGACTCCACTTTTCTCAAGGTTGACCCATTGGAATGGAACGAAAGAACGGACTATAAGAATGCACAAGAAGTTACCAAATCAATAAATGTCATCAACGACAATGCCGAAAGAGCTATTGCACTAGTGCAAAACTATAATAATCACCTAACAAAAAACGAGGAGGAAATGCAATACATTCTTCAAGTTATAGAAAGACACAGGAAAAAATTTCCAGGAATATTAAAGAAACAGCTGAAAAAGAGTTATGAAAATAAGGAATAAACATATAATAAGTAATAAAAATTAAATAAATGAATTGAATAAGTTGTGGAGTAGGCCTCTTGGGGATACGACATTAAAAAAAACGCACATGTTATAGCTACCTCAGGGGTGATGTGGAAAAGCTATGTATTCCTATATTTCAACAGCATTGTGTCACTATTAAATATTGCTCAATCAGCGTAAAAATTTAAATACAATCTTTTGATATCATACCTCATAATTTGCAAGGTTCAGACTGCCAAAAAAAAAAAAAAATTTTTTTGGACCACCCTAATATATATATATATATATATATATATATATATATATATATATATATATATATATATATATCTATATACTATCTGTATATATATATATATATATATATATACAGGGTGTCTCAAAAAAATGTACTAACACATTGACTGCTTTTTGTTTTTTCAGGTGTAACTACTGTAACAGAATGGCAGGAGATCAACTTGGCTTTGAAGAGAGAAAGTTTGTTCTTAAATGCTATTGGACCACCAGAAACGCCACGGAAGTGCAAAGACGGTTCAGAAGGGAGTTCGATAAACCGCCACCAACGCACCGGACCATTGCCCGCATCAGAGAGAAATTTGAAGCAGATGGAACCGTTCACAACGTCAACAAGAAACGTTCTGGACGACCACGGACATCCACCAACCCTGCAAAGGAAGAGCAGGTACAGGAAACCCTCATCCGATCCCCACAGAAATCTCTACGACAAACGGCTCGGGAGACACACATCTCAAAAGATAGCGTCCATCGCATCTTGAAGCGTCTACGCTGGAAATGCTACATACCAAGACTACTCCATGCTCTCAATGAAGACGATCCGGACCGGAGACTTCAATTTTGTGAATGGTACCTGGCTAAATGTGCAGAAGATGCAGGGTTTCCACACAAAATTGTCTGGAGCGATGAGGCCACCTTTAAATTAAATGGCTCGATTAATCGCCATAATTGTACCTACTGGGGTCCTGTAAATCCCCATGTTAAAGCTGAACACCATTTAAACCTACCAGGGGTAACTGTGTGGTGTGGGATTTCAGCATTGGGCATCATAGGACCGTTTTTTTTTAACGGAGCGGTCGATGGGGACAGGTACCTAACCTTGCTGCAGGAGTCGGTCGGTCCACACATTGACGAGATGTTTGGTGATAACGACGTGATTTACTTTCAGCAAGATGGAGCACCTTCCCACTACCATCGCGATGTAAGAGCTCACCTCGATGCAGCATTTCCAAACACATGGATTGGACGAAGGGGTAGTATTGAATACCCTGCGCGTTCCCCAGATCTCACGCCAATGGACTTCTTTTTATGGGGATACCTCAAGGACAGAGTTTATCGCTCAAAACCAAGAACGATAAATGCATTGAAATTGGAAATCGAAAGACAATGTCGCGACATTCCAAATGAACTGTTTCGTGTCGTTTGCGACTCCATTGGTTCGCGTTATCAGCTGTGTCTGGACAATGGCGGTCATCATTTTGAACATTTGCGAACATGATTCTTTAAATACATGTATGTTCTGTAATTCAAGCCTTTAAACTTGTCACTATGTTCATAAATAAAGTTTGTATAGTCTTTCAAAGTGTTAGTACATTATTTTGAGACACCCTATATATATATATATATATATATATATATATATATATATATATATATATATATATATATATATATATATATAAAGTAAATATATATATATATATATATATATATATATATATATATATATTGATAAGGTAACTATTAACCGCAGTGTCAATAGGTATTGATAAGTACTTACTTTGAGCTGTACCTGCTGAAATTGAACCTGGAACTGAACAACGCATCATGTGTTTGACCACAACGACACGACGGACTAAAAGAACGCAAAGTCTTCCTGTGGTGTTTACATCTTACCGGGGCGGGTTATTGCCCGGAAAACTGGCATTGGAGGAAAACTCGTGGCTGCTGATCAAACTTTGCGCATTTATCTTCAGAACAGGTTCAATCGCTTTGAGGTGAATAACTCAGGCTATCATATATCTAATATATATATATATATATATATATATATATATATATATATATATATATATACTTCTCATATATCGACAAAGTAATTAATCATATGATTTTAACTTTTTAAGTACTCTTGAAACTGAAAGTATTAAACTGTTAATTTTATAATGGCTGTTTTATAATAAAAATAAAAATAATTTGCATTATAATTACGTTATACACTTGTTTCCGAAACTGAAATATATTTGTTTGTCATGTGTTGCGCCTGCCCTCCTCCACGTCTTTACGGTACTTTACCGTATAGCATTTGGCGATTAGATTCATTGGAACAATGGTATATTTTTATTCTCAAAAGCAAGCGAAAAAAATAGTTGAAACAAAAAAATGTTTTACTGTAACTCTGTAAACACTAAGCTGAGTCAGAGTCGAAATTTTGAATTTGACTGCTGGAGTCGGGTCGAAGAATTTTCGTTTGAAGTCAGAGTCGGAGTCGGGTCGGAGTCGGGTTAGGTTAAATTTTGTTTAAGTGGAGTCGGAACTAGGTCAGGTCAGGGAATTTTTAAAGTGGAGTCAGAGTGGATTGAGTCAATCAAATTTAAATTTAAGGAGTCAGGTCGGAGTCGGAGTCAGGTCGAAGAATTTATTTGACTCCGCAGCCCTGGTTCTAACCTTAGGGTAAAAAATAAAGCTCTGTTTGTTCCTGTTCATAGGCGCTGCTATATCACTTGCGGAGATTGGCTGTGCACCTATATTTGACATATGCGCGAGAGCTTTTATAAACCTCTATATATATATATATATATATATATATATATATATATATATATATATATATATATAAACGACTTTATATATATATATATATATATATATATATATATATATATATATATATATATATATATATATATATATATATATATATATATATATATATATATATATATATATATATATATATATATATATATATAAATCTTTATATACTATATATATATATATATATATATATATATATATTAGTGTGTAGAGTAACATCCGCATCCGCATCCGCGGAGCATCCGCACATTAAAAATCCGCATCCGCGCTTTGCCCTGCGGATGTTGCGCTGATATTTTTTGAGATTTGATAAAGAATTTTATAATAAAAATACTTGAAGATGAGTCTGAACGCAAACTTTAAATGAGACATGGGATTCGACTCAGCTGTGTAATTATGACTCATGATTTCACAGCATGAAGTTCATAATAATTTGAGTCAACAGTCACATGAGATTAGGGATGCCAAAAAAATCAGCGACTCTACAGTTTCTGTCTCCGATGTAATACCATTAATCTCAACGCAAAGGAAGCATTTTGAACCATCTTCAAATGAAAATGATGACGGTTTAAAAAAAATGAAAGATGTAATAAAACCAGAGCTAGAGAAACGCTTTGGTTCTGAAATTAATGACCTTCATACTATTGCAACTTACTTAGATCCCCGTTATAAGGCAAGTTTTTTTGTAAGACAATATTAGAACAAGTTAAATCGTCACTTTGTGTTGCAGTTGAAAAATTTCAATCCGAACAATCTATTAATTAGCCACCCACTGAAAGAAAAAAACGAAATATACAGAACCAATACTTTCTACAAATAAATCAATAACAGATTACTAGGATGAATTTCTACAGTCCAGTATTATTAATGACACATTACCGAATGGCATGATTGAAAACTATCACAAGAAAAAACGACTGATACAAGTAAATGACGATCCCATCAGTTGGCAAGTGGGTGTTAAAAACCATTTTACCACATAGCAACTTGCAAAGGAAATATATTTCTCACTCCAACTAGCATTTAATTGGTGAGTATTTTAGAAAATGCTGGGCTAATATGATAAAAAAGAAGAAACAGGGCCTTCTCGCAGAAAAGGCAGAAAAATTGATGTCTCTCAAGCACAACCTTCCTATATTTGAATTTCAATACTAGTGCAAAAAGTATATAATCCATTGTAAAATCTCTTTCATTAAGGTCGGAGGTTAGGGAAAGAGGTTGATGGAGTGCATTTTGATTTGGTCCCCAGTCACACCCTGGTAACAAATTATATTAATAGATTGTACAACAAATGAAATATATATATATATATATATATATATATATATATATATATATATATATATATATATATATATATATATATATATATATATATATATATATATATATATATATATATATATATATATATATATATATATATATATTTTATATATATATATATATATATATATATATATTTATACAAAAAACAACAATATATATATATATATATATATATATATATATATATATATATATATATATATATATATCTTTTCTATATCAAACATGCATCCACATCCCGCATCCGCGGATGTTGGAAATCAAGCATCCACGCATCACATTGGCATCCGCGGATGCGAAAAAATGACATCTGCTCCCCCTATTTTGCCCCTATATATATATATATATAGATCTATATATATATACATATATATATATATATATATATATATATATATATATATATATATATATATATTTCCCTATTAATCCCGATTTCGATGAGACGTATTTTTCGATTTACATGAAACTTTTATGAAATGTTTAAAATGAGCTGAAAGAAAAGAAAAAAGGCCAAAAAATCTTCAAGAAATGAAATTAAAAAAGTTATGAAGTTTTCAAATTTAATATACACATGTAAAAGTGTCATACTGTCACGTGCTTCTTTTTTAAAATAAACTTTTAATAAGTTTATGATGGTGTTGAATCATCGATAATTAATCAATATACCATCCCTCCCCGTAGAGAAAAATGTTCATGTGTCATATATTTAAATGTACCGTGGGTTTGAAAGGATTTTATTAACTTTTTTCTAATTTAAAGCATTTCTGGTAAAATATTTTGGAAGTAGCATTTTAATTGATTTTTGTGATGGTAAATTACTTGGGGGGGGGGCGGTGGATTTCGTTACGGTCTTCCTTAATTCAAAGATATTTCTCACATTTTCACACAGTTTCACTGACATCGGCAAAAGGAGAAAGGATTAAAAAAGATCATAATATATATATATATATATATATATATATATATAACTATAACAAACACATATATATATATATACATATATATATATATATATATATACT
>JABUQX010131432.1:27500-47500 GCA_015478945.1 Trachelipus rathkii
CCCCAAAATATATACAGGGATTTTAAGAACAATATTGATATATGGAGCTCAGGCATTGACGTTAACAACAAGAACATAGAGCATGACGGGCGCTGCGGAGATGAAAGTTGTTAAAGATCAGAGGAGCTACTCAGTGGGAAAAATTGAGAAGTGTCGGGAACTGGACGTAGAGATTAAAAGAGAAATCATCGAAAGGTAGCATTATAATGGTTATGACGCGTGCGTAGAATGCACGGTGGAAGATGTCCTGCGAGACTCTACAACTGGCTGTCAGTGGATAGAAGACCGGTGGGAAAATCATGAATGAGATAGATGGATGGAATGGAAGCTACAGTGGCCACAAGGGGACGCACGTTGAGGAAAATAAAAGAGCTGGGGATCCATCAGGACAGGGAAATTTAGAAGGACTTCCTAAATAGATGACAGGCCGGTGTACCATAATATCTACGCTTTGATAACACTGGCAAAAAAAAAAAAAATTTTATGGCGGCCAAGGATATTTTATCGAATTTATAGTATATCGGGTGTGCTGATTTCAGAAATGACATTAGTTTTCCAAGATTGGCTCTAGTTCTTGAGATACAGGGTGTTCCAGATATACTCTTATACAAATATCTTTTTTAATGCATATTTTACAGTAATATCGTTTTATTTCTTTTTAAGGGGCTTACCTTTATATATACTTTATTTTTGTCTATTTTCAGAACACTATGAGTACTTCACGAAGAGCCTGTTTGAATAACCCCAATGTATTCTGCTACATCTGTGGTGAATATTGCCAGGAGAACCAAAGAAGAAATATTACTAACTTTGTGAAGCAAGCATATCTGGCATACTTTGGAATGAAACTCGGAGACCAAGATAAGTCTTGGGCTCCCCATATGATCTGTAAAACGTGTGTCGAAAATCTACGTCAGTGGAAAAATAGACGAAGAAAAGGTTTAAATTTTGGTGTGCCTATGGTATGGCGGGGGCCAAAGAATCACCATAGTGACTGTTATTTTTGTTTGGTTAATGTGAAAGGTATCAATCGTTACAAGAAACGTAAATTTGAGTATCCGGATTTGGAATCAGCAAAGCGACCTGTACCACACTCCGACAATGTCCCCATCCCAGTGTTCACTACACTCCCAGACCTAGCATTGTCTGATGAAGAAGATATCCAGGATTTGGTGTGCACACGTGCAGATAGTGGTAGTGAATATGAAGAAAGTACTTCTACACAAGCAACAGTTCTCCCAGGAAGAGATCAATGA
This sequence comes from Trachelipus rathkii, assembly GCA_015478945.1. Taxonomy (NCBI): domain Eukaryota; kingdom Metazoa; phylum Arthropoda; class Malacostraca; order Isopoda; family Trachelipodidae; genus Trachelipus; species Trachelipus rathkii. Next base: position 28,757 of record JABUQX010131432.1, read on the forward strand.
TTTAGTACGAGAGTTAAGTCTCTCCAAGCAAGATTCTGAGCTTTAGCATCTAGACTAAGTGAAAGAACTGTCTCAGGCCGAATGTAAAATAACTTTTTCGGACAAAGAGAGGTAGTACTTCTTGCATATTTCATTGAAGAAGAAGACTAGTATACTGTAGGAACATCCCTGGACTCCTACTCCAAATGGGATTTACCTAAATACCGACCAGATTGGCGATTGTTTATGGATAGTTCAACGAGGAAAGCTTGAAGTGTGTTTTATTGAACAATGGCAGCAGTTATGCATCGATTCCAATAGGTCACTCAACAAAACTGAAGAGGAATAGGAAAATATAAGAATGATCTTGCAAGAAACTTAGATATAATGAACACCAGTGATCTATGCGGTGATTTGAAGATGGTCAACATCTTACTTGGGCAACAAAGCGGATATACTAAGTACCATTGTTTCATATGCTTTTGTGGGATAGTAGGGCTAAATAAGACCACTGGGAAAAAAAGTTGTATGGCCTGCTAGGAAAATGTGACTGTAGGTGCATCAAATATCATTAGCGAACCACTGGTTGACAGGAGTAAGGAGTATTTTTCCCACCACTCCACATTAAACTAGGACTGATGAAGCAATTTTTTAGGGCCCTAGATAAAGATGGTGAATGTTTCAAATATATTTGCAGATTTTTCCAGGGTTGAGTATGGAGAAAGTCAAAGCTGGAATCTTTAGCGGCCCTCAAATTTGCCAAATCATCAAGGATGACAATTTCATAAATTCCATGACTGATATTGAAGCATCTGCCTGGAAAAAGTTTTGTCTTAGTTGTTCAGAACTTTTGGGCAACCATAAATCTGCCAACTATGTAAAACTCGTTACAGGAAATGCTTTCAGACTTCAAAAATTTGAATGCTATTATGAGCATAAATTCACTTTCTACAGTCACTTAGATCGGTTTCCGGATAATCCTAGGATGTTATAGTGAGGAACAAGGGGGAGAGGTTCCATCAAGAATATAAAGGTGATGGAAGAAAGATACCAAGGAGAAGATGGGATACACACATGATGGCAGACTATTGTTGGAGCCTTCAACGTGATTGTCCACATTCTGCACACAGAAGACAATCATATAGACAGCGATTTGTAATGCATTAATTGTGATTTCATTGTACTGAATTGAATGTTTTGACCTATTAGCATTTTATGTACTTACTCATTAACAATTGGATATATATCTTTCGTGTTTTTTTTTTTTTTTTTTTTTTCGTTACAACCTAACATAAATCGTTGTTATTAATGTATTTTTGTGACCACCCTGTATCTCAAAAGCTAGAACCAATCTAGGAAAACGGAGGTCTTATTCGGAATCAAGGCAACAAGTTACCTATAAAATGACCTTCAAATGTTTTGCCGCAAAATCTTTGTTTGCTAGTGTAATGATCAAATCAAATCAAATCAAATCAAAAAATATTTTATTCTCTCTAATAGATTACATGGTTATGTTTACATAATTATATTAATACAAAAATAATAAAGATGAGAAAAGGGCTACTAGGGGGACGTTTTCGTCCATTGAGCCCAAATAATAGTAATAATTATAACAACAATAATAGTAATAATTATATTAACAATAATAAGAACACTAATAATAATAATGATATATATATATATATATATATATATATATAATAAGGTATAAAAACACTCTATAAAAAAAAATATATATATATATATATATACTATATATATATATATATATATATATATAATATATATTATATATATAATATATATATATATATATATATGTATATATATATATATATATATATATATATATATATATATATATATATATATATATATATATATACACTATATATATATATATATATATATATATATATATATATTACTAATACGGTAGTTAACGACTTCCTACAATAAAGGCAAGATTTGATAATCTTACTATGTTTGTATTGTACTGCATGCTTTGGTAAGTATCACAAACCTACACTGGTACATATATATGGTATATATATATATATATATACATATATATATATATATAACATAATATATATATATATATATATATATACTAACAATAATATGCTATAATATATATCTTTGCTATATATATATATATATATATATATATATATATATTAGTGATGCAGCAGATGTTATTTTTCGCATCCGCGGATGCGGATGCAGATGTTTGATATATATATATATATATATATATATATATATATATATATATATATATATATATATATATATATATATATATATATATATATATATATCAGTTTAGGAAAACATATTAAAATAATTATGTTACCAGGGTACGGGACTGGGACCGAACTCAAATGCACTTACCAACACTTCCCAACACCTCCGCCCTTAATGAGAGAGATTTTACAATGGATTATATCTCTTTTGCACTAGTATTGAAATTCAAATATATAGGAAGGTTGGGCTTGAGAAACATCAATTTTTCTGCTGAGAGTCTATTTCTCTTTTCATCATAAATTAGCCCAGCAAGTATTTTCCTTGCAAGTTTACTCAAGCGTGGGTAAACATTTTGCTTAACTTTCCACCAACTGATTGGATCATCATTTGAATCTAATCGTTTTTCTTGGTGATAGTTTTCAATCATTTGCACTACATCTTTTGGTAATACGTGTTTCTTCATCACTACTGGACTGTAGAAATTCTTCCAGTGAATCTGTTATTGATTTGCATGTAGAAGGTGTGGTTCTGTAGATTTCGTTTTTCCTTTTAATGGGTGGCAAATTAATAGACTTTTCGGATTGAAGTTTTTCAATTGCAACACAAAGTGACGATTTAACTTGTTCTAATATTGTGTTACAAAAAAAACTTGCCTTTATAACGGGGATCTAAGTAAGTTGCAATAGTATGAAGATCATTAATTTCCACAGAACCAAAGCGTTTTTCTAGCTCTAGTTTTATTACATCTTTCATTCTTTTAAACCGTCATCATTTTCATTTGAAGATTGTTCAAAATGCTTCCTTAGAGATTAATGGTATTTTATCGGAGACAGAAGCTGTAGAGGCGCGGATTTTTTTGGTAGTTTCCGAATAGTTTCAATAGCTTAATACAGTGTGATATGATGATGTCATTTTCCACGTTAATAAGAATGTTAACTTTGGAATATGAACTGGCGTACAAAGCAAGAAGAGGTTCTTTGAGCAATACTTCTTTTCATCATATGAGAGGTGTGCTATTCCAGCGAGATTGGGAATAATATTTTAATTGTGGAATATTAAGCCGTTTTTTGAATTACCTTCAACTCATTTTCATTTCATTTCTTTTTCAGATTCATCTTAAGTATTTTATTATAAAAATTCTTTATCAAATCTCGAAAATAAACATCCGCGCAACATCCACGGGAGCAAAGCGCGGATACAGTTGTCTGAATCTTTAATAGCTATGCGGATGCTCACGGATACCCGGATACGAATGCGGATATTCATCCATAATATATATATATATATATATATATATATATATATATATATATTTCACTAATACAGTTTTTAAATAAATATATATATATATATATATATATATATATATATATATATATATATATATATATATATTTTTTATATATATATATATATATCTCTCTTCTTCTTTCTTTCTTTGCTGCTATATATATATATAACCAATAGCATATATATATACATATATATATAAGATATATATATACATATATATATACATATATATACTATCTTGCATATATACTACTCTTTGCTCTTATCTTTGCTGCTGTATACCAACAACATATATATATATATATATATATATATATATATATATATATATATATATATATATATAACAACTTCCCACTAACTATATATATATATATATATATATATATATATATAACATATATACTGCTATATACTTATATATATTATATATATATATTGTTTATGCCTACAAGGTAATGTAGGCAACTATATTGATTTACATTTTTTGCCCTTTACACTTGATATGAGCAAATATTTTACACAAAATATATTTAAATTTTTCCTGAGGTAAGATGATCCACACTGTATCAACGCTGAAATTAGTATTCCTGAGAAGTGAAAAATAAAATATATATATATATATAATATATAAAGAAAGAAGGAAGTATATAAGTTACACGTAGGTTTATGTAAAATGTTTTTTTTTTTCTTTATTAATTTTTTTATCATCTCGAAAGAAAGATAGTTCGAAGGATTAGACAAAAGAAAATACATTTATTTACTTTTCCTTAATCCCATTTAGAGTGTCTAAGATTGTAAATTCCTCTCCACTACCTCCCAATTTAAGAACATAATTTTTAAAATAATCTTGGTATGTTATTGAATTAAACGTATTGCATGCGTCTTACACATTAATTTATATCGATCAGCCATTTGAGGCTTCATTTTCTGCTTCCTTCTTGATATTTTTCTTCTTATGAGATGTCCTTTATGCATATCAGTTACAAAGTTCGTGATTTCTTTCCCTCTTTTTTTTTCTTTCTAAATAATCATTATTTTATAAACAAGTCATCTTAAGGGTTAGTTACAGAATTCCTAATAATTACAGAACATGCCAAATTACTTTTTGACGGTTTGAAAGTTTAAATGTTGATCAACCCAAATAATCCCTTTCTTTAGGGGAGTGACAGCATCAGGGGCTAGTTCCAGTGTCATGGGACAGACCGGAACGCCACTCTACTTAATTTAATTAAATATAAAAATCGTTTTCAAACTCAGTCACTATTTTCAATGAAAAGCAATTTCGATAACTTTCTGTAATTTATCTCTATATAAAATCACAAAATTCAAGAAAATATGTGAGAAAGAATCTTCAGAAATCTTCAAAAATTTTCAAACATCAGTTTTCCTAGCGTCGTACATCTATTATAGTAGGTCGACCTCCATATGCAAAATAACGTCACTAATTCAAAGAGAACTAACTGAATGTGACTCGTCAGGGTGTCACGCGACACAGTAGAACATAAATGGTACTGTAAGCTGCCTTGCCAAGCGGTGGCCAACATGAGTAGTAAGGGGTGCGACTTCGGCAGCCAAACCGAAAACCGGAAGTTGCAAATGTTGCAAAGCAACGTTTTTCGACATTTGGTTTTGACGTTTGAGACGTCAAATTAGGGGATTCTAAGGTCAGCGAGACAATTTTTGGCGGTTTCAGGTCTTTGAACCGACAGGAAATCCAAGTCATGTCAGCAGCTAACTTGGTTTTCCGTATCCTCGTTGGATTTTGACACTTGATGTGTCAAAGTTATTGTTTTTAAGGTCGTTGAGACCGGATTTAAGGTCTGTAACACCGTTTTCCGTGTTTTTAACCTGAACTTAATGGGTTTAACCCCCAAAAGGGCCTTTTTTTTGGTTCCTAGAAGGTTTTAAATGATCGATAGACCTTTTCTGATGATTTAAATCGGTTTATCGAGGTCTTTTACCCCTAAATCGACTATTAAATCGTCTTTCTACATGCTTTGGTTGGCTTAATACATTGAAAAACATAATCGAAAGAAAATGATAACTTTTATTTATCATTCGATTAATCGGGTAGTAGCGCTTCTATTTTGAACAGCACAATGTTATAAACTTGAGGAGGTATTTTGCTTTGTTTTTTTTCGAATCATTATCCCCCACCTCTTCTGTTACCCCCACTTTTGATTACCAAATCTCGTCGATAGACGAGGTTACGTGGTTATGACTCACCATTAAGGGGTGCCCCCATCCCTCTTTATGTTGTAATTTTCCGTATGCAGTTAGCCTAGGATGGAATGGTTTAAACCATTGGTATATATATATATATATATATATATATATATATATATATATAATATAAATATATATATATATATATATATATATATATATATATATATATATATATATATATATATATATATATATATAATATATATATATATATATATATATATATATATATATATATATATATATATTTATATATATATATATTCTAGTATTCAAATATAAACGTAAATAAGAATTCATTTGTATAAAATTCTACGAAAGTTTGAAAATATATATATATATATATATATATATATATATAGGGTGGGATGGTTTAAACCATTTGGTTTAAACCATTGGTTTAAACCATGGTTTAAACCACATAAAAAAACAATGGTTTAAACCATAAAAAAACCATGCATAAAATATTTAAAAAATATATTTATTAATGGTTTTCTTTAGCATGTTGATATGGTTTTCTCAATTTTTCAATCGAAGAGTAGCTGAAAGGCAATAAAAAATTTTCTGCTGATTTTATATTATTGTGAGAATGATTATAATATATATATATATATATATATATATATATATATATATATATATATATATATATATATATATATATATATATATATATATATATATATATATATATATATATATATATATATATATATTCCTAGTATTCAAATATAAAGGTAAATAAGAATTCATTTGTATATCATTATAGGTTAATTTGAATAAACTTTTCTTTATGCATTTTTTTTTTATTTTTTTTGTGTAAAATAATAAAGTATAACCTTTTTTTCAGATAGAGTTTATATATTATAATATACCCTCTTATTTTTACTTTATGAGTTTAAGTAGAACTCAAAAAATAATAATAATTTTATACCAGTTTACAGTTATCAAGAAAATTTGAAATTTAAGAATCTAATGAAATTTATTAAGGAATTTTAAAATATGTGTTAGCACATGTTTATAACAGTTTCCAGTATTGAGTTTTGCCTTTAAAATCTATTAAAACTATTAAAAACTACATTAAAACCATCCAAATAGCATTAAAAAAAACAAAAAACAAAAACAAAAACCATTGGTTTATTTTTTTTTTGTAAAATAACAATGCTTTTGGGTTATTCAACCATACCCTTAGGGTATGTTAGTGAGTAGGTAAAAGGGTGAAACTTGGTATACTTATAGGTTATAATGTAACTTCGTCATATACGAAGTTACATGATGTTGCATCTCCCCGAAGGAGGAGATGCAACCCTTTTAAAATTTTAGGATCGCCTTTTCATTTGGTATACCCCTTTCTTATGGGGTAACCTCGTCTAAGACGAGGTTACGTGTCGGTACGCCCATAGTGTGATGGGGCTGAGCCCCAAAACCTTGGAAATGGTCGTAGAAGGATGAAATTTGGAGAGTGCATAGAAGAGGATGAAGGAATTAAACCGGATCCTGAATTAAGCATCAGAGCAAATGAATCGGAGTCGGAGTCGGAGTCGGAGTCGGAGTCGGAGTCGGAGTCGGAGTCGGAGTTGGAGTTTAAATCTGATTACAAACTCATAATGAGTCAAATGAGGTGTCCTTATATATATATATATATATATATATATATATATATATATATATATATAATATATATATATATATATATATATATATATATATATATATATATATATATATATATATATATATATATATATATTTTAAGGACGTAGATCTCGATTTTGAGGGTCTGAATACCCTCAATGGTGTCTGAAGGCCCCCAGGAGGGGTCCCAAGAAAAAAAAACACAGAGTGCTTACCAGAATAAAAAAAAAGCATGGAATGCAGCAGGAAGCAGGAAGGCGAAGGAAGATGGAGGAACTAAATAAGTGGAAGGAAAAGATGAGGTATCATATGTCGCACCAAATGAGCCATTGTCGAAGCATTGAGCCGGAGCTGGAGCTGGAGCCAGAATGGAAATCAGGCTACAAGCACACAATGAGAAACTTTTAGTGTCCTTATCTATGTTTGCAATGACGCAAACCTCGAAAATGATAGTTTCATGTTGATGCGAGGACTGTGAGCCCCCAGGACGGAGGTTCCCCACCGAAAAGCACAGAGTGCGTAAGAGAAGGCAGAGCGACGGAGGACGGTGATGATGACGTTGAGGAATACAGTTATTAATTGCATAAACGATCACTGTAACATCAGTCCAATGTTGCACAAAATATGAATTTTAATGCATTATGCAGCCACCTCTCTACCTCTTCACCGGTTTACGATCTTCCTTAATACATTGTGAAATATAATGTATCACTACCTAACTGAACTAAATACATTAACCTAACATTGTCTAACGTTGCCTACTTCACCATCCTATCTTGACTCATATAACTTAAAAATTACAACAATCTCTCTCTCTCTCTCTCTCTCTCTCTCTCTCTCTCTCTCTCTCTCTCTCTCTCTCTCTCTCTCTCTCTCTCTCTCTCTCTCTCTCTCTCTCTCTCTCTCTCTCTCTCTCTCTCTCTCTCTCTCTCTCTCCCTTGGCATTCTTGTATAAACATTACATAAAATTATTAAAAATATTTTATGTTTTTGCTAAATTTTCATTCGTTTTATTAAAAATATCAATAGATCAAACTCTAATAAACTACACACACCTCAATATTTCCGTGATTTATTGATTAAGCTATTAAAGCCATGATTAAGTGATTAAAGTCCTAATTAAACTTAATTATATATATACAGTATAGCATAAAAATATGCTTTTTGTAAGAACATTGCATAAAAATGTCAATTATTCACATACATTTATTTTATTCATTCAACATTAACTAAAAATATTTCAAAGTTTTTAAAATTCTATAAATAAATTTAACATAAAACATAGTCTTTGAACAAAGAATTTATTATTATTATTATTATTATTATTATTATTATTATTATTATTATTATTATTATTATTATTATTATTATTATTATTATTATTATTATTATTATTATTATTATTATTATTATTATTATTATTATTATTATTATTATTATTATTATTATTATTATTATTATTATTATTATTATTATTATTTTGTAATTATTTAACATAGAATATACTAACAAACATTTAATCAATGTTTCACTGTAACATGTATTGATTAATCGAAACTTTTATATGTATTACAAAACATTACGCAATAGTAATGTATAACACTTTTATGCTTATGCCAATTTAGGCCCCGCCCCCCAAACTCGCTAAAAATAACAATAATGCAAAGCAGGAATATAATTTTAAGCTATGTCTACTTTCGTAACATGGTGCAATAACGTTTATAACTGACAGATATATATATAAGTATTATATATATTATATATAATAATAATAGTAATATATATACTATAAATATAAATATTATATATATATACTATATATATAAATATAAATCTATGTTTCATATAAATATATATTATAATATATATTAATACTATATATATATATATATATATATATGATATGTATATAATATCTTATAATATAGAATATATTATAATCTATATATTAATATATATATATATATATATAATCATTATTATATATATATTATATATATACATATATATAATCATATATAATATATATATATAATATATATAATATATATATATATATATATATATATGATTTTGCAATGATGATCTGTCAACACCATATAGACTAAGAGAGGATATCTATATAAATCAGCTTCCCATTCTTATTCAAGGACTTTTAAGATCAACATCTAAAGAAGATAGTATTTCAGACAGTCTCATTCTCTTTCCGTTCCAAACTCGCTGCCCAGGTCTAAACTGCTATACTCATCTTACATATACTCCACTGTTAAAGTCTGGGACACCGTCTATTTATCAACTTTTCCAACTGCCTTTGATTTGCACAATTACACAGTTATAAGAGCTGTGTATCAGAACATATAAGGCCTTAATTTGGCCCTGTTGTTTCAAATTTTTCAAAAACTCCAATGGAATTTGGTAAGCCTCTGGCCTGTATTCGCTGGACTGACTGGAGGATATATAATATATATATTATATATAATATATAGTAATAATATCTATATATATAATATATGTAAAATATAATACTATATTATATATATATTATATAGATATATAAGAATAGGCAAAAAAAATCATTCCAGACTATCAACAAATTGTTTTTTAAATCTGCAATTTGAAATTATGAAATAATATAAGTGACAAAAATGTGTGCTGTTAATTTGTAATATATACAAAATGTTGAAAAATTCCTCCCTCTTACATATGACTTTGGATCTAATCCCTAAAAATGCTTATGTACTTTAACATCTTATTAGCATTATTCTAACTCAAAGGCAAAATGATTAAAAGTTATTAGTTTTTGATTATTGTTATCGCATTATGATGTTACAAATTTTTTTAAATTGAATTAGTAATGTTTTCCTCCCATTTATTTACTATCTAAATATACAACTAGGAGATATTTGCTATATGATTTTATATTGAACACTTTTTATTTTATTTTAAAAAAGAAATGTTTTTTTAGTTGATTTAAATCATTGTTAAATAAATGATGAGGAGAGAGGTGATGGATGTATTTGGAAAGTGTAAATTTCATTTACTCGCTGACTGAAACAAAGATGAAATGGAGGTATGGAGATGGATGATGTGGTGTTATTATATATGTGTGCTGGAGTGGAAAGGAATGAGAGGGGGAGGGAAGGAGTTGCGATTCTGATGAGTGACATGTGGCACAGGGCTATGGTGGATTTTGTTTGTGTGAGTACTGAAATTCTAATGGTTAAATTTAAGCCTGAAAAGGTCAAGGTATATGTGGTTGTGACATATGGTCCATCTAAGGGTGATGTTGAGGAGAGTGCGATTTTCTGGGATAATCCGAATGATGTTTTGGATGGGATGAGAAAGAGTTTCAGATTGATTGTTTTTGGCGACCTAAATGGTTGGATAGGTGATCAAAATAGGGATGGTAAAACATGTGGCTTTGGGGTGACGGGGGAAAATGAGAATGGTAGGAAGGTGATTGATTTCTGTGAGGAAGGAGGTATGTGTGCAAACAATACTTTCCTCAAACACAAGAGTATTAATAAGTTTACTAGAGTTGGTGTAGGTAGAGATGGTATCGAAGTGAAATGTATGATTGATTTTGTGTTGGTGAAGAAGGAGATGTTGATGTATGTGATGGATGTTAAATCAGTGATGGGTTAGGAATGGGATTACCGGTTTACTGTGTGGTTTTATGTAAGATTAAGTTAGGGGGGCTTGGACGGAGAGGAAGGTAGAGATGGTATTGAAGGGAAAAGTATGTTTGATTTTGTGTTGGTGAAGAAGGAGATGTTGAAGTATGTGATTGATGTTAAATCGGTGAAGGGTTGGAATGGGATTATCGGTTCACTATGCTGTTTTATATAAGATTAAGTTAGTGGAAGCTTGGAAGAAGAGGAAGGTGGTGGGTGATAAGGAGGTAAGAGGGAAGAATTAAAAGTAAGAAGTTAAGTGAACAAGGTAATAAGGAAAAGTATTTAAGAGTGCTTGCAAATAAATCAGTTGAATATGAACAAAGTAAAACTGAATAAATCTGGACGCAAATGAAGGAAGCGTTTGTTAGCAGTGCAAGAGAAATATGTGGATGTGTTAAAGTAGGAAGTAAGAGTTTTAACAGTGAGTGGTGGAATGAAGTAGAGATTTTAAAAGTAAAAAAGAGGCATGGTTGAATGTACTAAAAGCCAATGATGAAGTTTCAAATGAAGGGTGTTTGGAATTATAAAAGGGCGAAAAAAGAAGGACTAAAGGTTGCATACGGGGGAGGAAAAATAAGGTAAATGCACTGTTTGAAAGGAGGATGAATGAGGATTTACAAGGGAATATGAAGCATTTTTGGAGGGAAGCGCGAAAGGTTAAAAATGAGAATAAGGGGAATCTGAATATAATAAGGAATAGGGATGGTGCTTTAGTAACTGATGAAATGGATGCGAGGAGAGAGTGGAGGAAACACATAAAGGTAAAGTGGTAAAGGATGTGTGGATCAAATTTTTACCTTGAAACCAATGATTGAGAAAATGAGAGAGAAGAAGAATAAATTGCATTTAGATTTTATGGATTTGCAACAGGCGTATGATGGGATTAATAGGGAAGCTCTAAGGCGGGTGTTAGTGATATATGGTGTTGGTTGTAGGCCTCTGAATGGAATCAAAAGTATGTATAACGATAGTGAAGCATGTGTAAGGATAAATGGAGTTGAAAATGTTTGGCTTAATGTTAATGGCGGAATGAGGCAGGGATGTGTGTTATGTCTCCTTGGTTATTCAATTTGCATAAGGATGGGGTTAAGAAAGAATTAGAGGTAGTGGTGGCAGGGGAAAGTGTTAGAATGATGACTGTGGAAGGTGCCCTACTTATTATATGCGCATGATTTGGTTTTGTTTGGAGAATCTTAAGAAAGTTGAGGAAAGTTTGAGAGGACTGGTAGATAAGAGTAAGGTTATGGTAGTGAGTGAGGGGAGTCCGCGGTGTGAAGTTATATTAGATGGTGAGGAACTAGAACAAGTGTTAGAGATTAAATATTTAGGATATATGTTAGATGAAATGGGAACGGATGATGCAGAGTGTAGCAGGAAAGATGTGAATGGTAGGAAGGTGGCTAGTGCAATTAAATTTTTTGTGGATGTAAAAGGACTAAGTCTTGAGTCTTGAGTGTGCTAGGGTGTTGCATGAGAGTATGTTGTTAAATTTGTTAATGTATAGTAGTGAAACTATGGTCTGGAATAAGAGGTGTAGATCTAAGGTACAGTGTGTTCAGCTGGACAGCCTTAGGGGCGTGTCAGGTATGAGAAGAATTGATAAAATGAAGAATAAACGCATTAGAAAGTTGTATGATGTGAAGAAAGGAGTAAATGAGAAAATAAACGAGAGTGCATTGAGATGATTTAGTCATATGGAAAAGATGGATGATAGTCGGTTGATTAAGCGGATGTTTAGTGGTAAGTGTGCTGGGAATCGACCGGCTGGGAGACCGAAGAAAAAGTGGATTTAGTCAGTAAAGGAATGCCTGAAGTAGAGAAATGAGAGTTTAGCAGAGACGAGAAGAAAGGTGCATTATAGGAGTGAATGGCGGTTTTTTTTGAGGGGGTATGGTTGTAAGCCTGGTCCAATAAATTAAACCCACATTGATGAGTCGTGACAGTGAGGGTCCGTCGCAGTCTCGCGAAACCCTTGGGTGGATTTTTCTGACTGCGATGAGTTCTCACTTAAAGGTATACTCGTAAAGGGGACGGTAAGGGGATGCTTTCTTTTCGACTTGCGTCATGTTCATTTACTACTTTTCTGTTTCCGGTGTATGGGACTTACCCCACCCCCAATCTGGTAAAAGAAGGATGATGATGATGATGGTATATATATTTATATTATAATATATATATATAATATATATATATATATATATAATTATATATTATAATATATTATATATATATATTTAATATATATATATATATGTTATATATATATCAATTATATATATATATAATATATATATAATATATATATATATATATATATATATATATATATATATATATGATATATAGTATATATATATACTATATATATTAGAGCTTCTCAGCTCTCTCTCTCTCTCTCTCTCATCCTCTATCACTCCTCATCTCTCTCTATCTCTCTCTCTTCTCCTCTCTCTTCTCTCTCTTTCCTCTCTCTCTCTTCTTTTTGTATTTTACGTATATATATAATATTTTTTATTAATTTACATTTGGTTTTATAATTTAGAGCCAATTAATTTATTTACCAAAAAGCCTTGAAACAGTTTTCGTCCTTATAACTGTACAGTACTTTATAAATGACTGATTTAATAGTGCAGGCATGCAGTTTGTAACTATGAGAGAGAGAGAGAGAGAGAGAGAGAGGAGAGAGAGAGAGAGAGAGAGAGAGAGGAGAGAGAGAGAGAGAGAGAGAGAGAGAGAGAGAGAGAGAGAGTTTGATATTTTTAAGTTTATAAAATTTTTAAAAACAAGTTATTTAAAATCTGAAGAACCAATAATTAATTAATATTAATTATTAATTAGTTAAGAGTGCTATTAATGTGTGAAGCAACTTATGTTGTTCAAACTTTTCCCCAACTCAACATAAAAAAAAAAAAATTGTATCAGGTTTATAAACATTTAAAACAAGTTATTTATGTTGTACAATTATAGAAAAACCTATTATCAACATTATTAGTAGTTAAACTAGATTTAGATAATAAAAAACAATATATATTAGTAAAATATATTTTTTTGCTTTTGTTATAAAAATTAAGCAAGAGAATTGTTTACTTTTAACTTATGTGAAAAAAATAGTTTATTTTTGTTTGCACATGCAACTATATATATATATATATATTATATATTATATTATATATATATATAATATCATATATATTATATATATATATATACTATATTATATATATATATATATATATATATATATATAATTGGTTAGTAATGTATATCTATATGAAATGTACATAATTGGTAAAAATGAATTTTTTATTTCATTATCACTTTCGTAATTTATTAGCTATTAATAGTTGCAATTACGAGATAATAATAATAATAATAATAATAATAATAATAATAATAATAATAATAATAATAATAATAATAATAATAATAATAATAATAATAATAATAATAATAATAATAATAATGCGAAATCCCAGGTAACAAAAAGAAAAGAAAAACATTAATTCGCATGCGTGATAAAAGCGACGATGAAAAGGCTTCATAAAGCGACCTTCTTTGCTCGCTTTCATTGTCCTTGTGGTCGAGAGCACCGAAGCAGACGTCCCCAACCACGTTTCAGCCCTTCTTCTAAACTCTTCCTTCTACAGGCTCTTTGGGACTTGATAATATTCTGCAGATTTCGGTATGTTTAAGTTGTAATTTCTATAATTTTGGAATTACTTCCTCATCACCATCATTAGTTTTGTCATTGTTAGTCCTTTTTTTTATTGAAGTATATATGGAATTTGTTGTTCATAGAAATTTGTCCAATTCTATTTAAAGAAAAGTAGTAGTTAAAGTAATAGTAGAAAAATTAGTAATAAGTATAAATGAGTAGTCTCATGAATTAGTACGATTCTCTCAACACGAAAGAAAAATTTTGGGTCTCACTGGTAAGTTGCAACAAAATTTCGATATTCTTAGCACAAGGGATTCTTTCAATGTCTTTCACGAAATGACCTATTTAAAGTTAGGAAAACAAGCGCTGCATCACTGGGGATATAACTCTGATACAATAATAATCAAGCTTCGTAATCACTAAACCATTGCGGCGACATAGAAATGAAAGTAGAATTACTATTTTACCATCAACAAAAATAATTTCAAATATAATTAAATAATTTTATTACCAAAGAAAGAATATTAGGTTGGTAAAACAATAATAATAATAATAATAATAATAATAATAATCATAATAATAATAATAATAATAATAATAATAATAATAATAATAATAATAATAATAATAATAATAATAATAATAATAATAATAATAATAATAATAATAATAATAATAATAATAATAATAATAATAATAATAATATAGCAAAATAAATAACACAATAATAAAATTACAACAAAAACAGTAATAATAATAATAATAATTAATATTAATGAATAATAAAATATAAATATAATAATAATAATAATATATTAATTAATAAATAAATTATATAATATTAATAATAATAATAATAATAATAATATACATAATATAATATATATACATACATACATACATACAATAATACAATAATACAATAATACAATATAATTAATAATAATAATATAATAATAAATAATATTATAATAATTAATACATATAATAAAATAATAAAAATAATATAATACTAATCATAATAATAATAAATAATAATGAATAATAATAATAATTAATATACATAAATAATAATCAATAATAACATAATAATAATAATAATAATAATAATAGATAATAATAATAAAATAATAATAAAAAATAATATATAATAATAATTATAATATTAAAAATAATAATCAATAATATAATATAATAATAATATATTAAATAATAATAAAATAAATAATAAAATAATAATAATAATAATAATACAATACATATACAAATAAATACAATAATAATACGATAATAATAATAATAATAATAAATAATAATATAATAATAATAATATAATAACTATATAATAATAATATAAAATAATCATAATATAATAATAATAATATAAATATAAAATAATATTTCAATTCAATTCAAAATCTTTAATTCCGTAGAGAAACATTACTATTTACATAGGTCCATATATTTGCCAACTTCATTTAGCAATTAATTATAACTAAATAATTGTAGATAGTATCTGAAAGGGTTCTACTAATTGCAACACAAGTGTGTGTCCTTTGAGACCCGAAATACATTTAATAATCGAAGTAGAAAAAACTAATGATAATACTAAACAATAATAATAAAAAATAATAATAAAATATAATAAGAATATAATAAAATAATAATAATATAATAATAATAATAAAATATAAATAACAATAATAATAATAATAATAATAATAATAATAATAATAATAATAATAATAATAATAATAATAATAATAATAATAATAATAATAATAATAATAATAATAATAATAATATAAAATAATAATAATAATAATAATAATAATAATAATAATAATAATAATAATAATAATAATAATAATAATAATAAATAATAATATATAATAATGCAATACAATAAATTTCCTTTCCCATCACTAGATACAAAGAACATCTTGCTAAACTAATATTAATAATCGTTAATAATAATAATAATTTCATACAATCATTCCACACAGTAATCCAACTCCTAAAATATTTACCTGTTTCTACAACATAAAACGAATAAAACTGGGGAAGGGAGGAATAATATAATCGTGAGGATAATCAATCAAAATTTATTAATAATAAATACAATAAATAATAATAATAATAATAATAATAATAATAATAATAATAATAATAATAATAATAATAATAATAATTGCAAAATAAATAATGATAATAATAATAATAATTAGCTTTACAAAAGTTCCAGATAAATAAAATAATTAGATTAGTTAATTTAAATTAGTTGTGAAATAAATGTGGGAAAGAAGAATGTCTTGTTTAGTTTTTCGGAAGTAATGATTATTTATTGACATATTTATGAAATTTGGAGAGTATTTCTAATTCATAAATGTTTTCATTAAACCCATTCCACTTTTCAATGGTTTTATACGATAAAGTTCTCTGAGATTCCATTATTGTGTATTTTGCTTTAACTAGTGTGTGTGATTTCGTGCTGTGCAAATTTTATGTTCTCACATTATTATTATTATTATTATTATTATTATTATTATTATTATTATTATTATTATTATTATTATTATTATTATTATTATTATTATTATTATTATTATTATTATTATTATTATTATTATTATTATTATTATTATTATTATTAATTGAATATTATCTTATTATTATTATTATTATTATTATTATTATTATTATTATTATTATTATTATTATTATTATTATTATTATTATTATTATTATTATAAAAAGAAGAAGGAAAGATAAAAAGTGAAAAGAGAATATTTAAAAGATGAAAGTTCTGAGCCACGCCTTTCGGAACCTCTTCGTGTTCCTCGCAGTGGTCGTGGTGGTCCTCGCGACCTCTCATGCTCAAGATCAAAGTCAAAGATTTTACCCAACGAGGTATGGCAAAAGGACGTCCAACAGCGAGCAACAACAGAGTGACGCAGTTTCTAACGGTATGAACAATAAAATTTAAGTAAAATATTTTATGTTCAATTTTAGTAGTGTCATTGCAACAATAATTTCAATAATCACAACAACAATAACAACTTTAAAATAATAATAATAATAATAATAATAATAATAATAATAATAATAATAATAATAATAATAATAATAATAATAATAATAATAATAATAATAATAATAATAATAATATTTTAATTATTATTATTATTATTATTAATTTTTATTATTTTTATTATTATCATTATTATTATTATTATTATTATTATTATTATTATTATTATTATTATTATTATTATTATTATTATTATTATTATTATTATTATTATTATTATTATTATTATTATTATTATTATTATTATTATTATTATTATTATTATTATTATTATTATTATTATTATTATTATTATTATTATTATTATTATTATTATTATTATTATTACTGATTGTGCTGTTATTGTTGCTCGTGTTGTTGCGATTATTATAATTACTAGCATTATTGGTATTATTATTATTTAATAATTACAGTACAAGTAGTAGCAGTTTATTGTAATAATATTTAAGGTCATTTATATGTTTTTGTTGATATATATATATATATATATATATATATATATATATATATATATATATATATATATATATATATATATATATATATATATATATATATATATATATATATATATATATATATATATTTAAAACTTCCTTTTAACATGCTTAATCCTCTTCTCAGAGGGTAACACGAGGGGACTACAGGAAATCGAACTTTAAGGCCGGCTATCCCAAACCAGCGCCACCAACGTGTTCGCAGTCGAGTTTTAATTCTTGCCCCCAGGAAGATAAAACTCCAACTGCTACGCGGAGGATTGAACCAGCGTCCTCTCGCATGAGAGTCGGCGAGTCAACCTCCTACGCGATATATATATATATATATATATATATATATATATATATATATATATATATATATATATATATATATATATATATATATATGTAAGCACAAAAAATATATATATATATATATATATATATATA
>JABUQX010131433.1:0-59782 GCA_015478945.1 Trachelipus rathkii
TTTCGACAGATATGTCGTGTGAAGATATGAGGCTTGATTCTGTTTGCGAAATGGAAAGTTTAGATGAAACTCGTGGAGATTTATGTATAGGATGAGCCTCATTGTGCAAAGGAATCGCCTGAGATTCTGATGAAAATGTTAAAGGGGGAGAATAAGTTAAATTTTTAATGAGAGTTGAGAATGACTCAGTGTTATATGGAACTTTAATCGCTAAATCCTGAGCTTTACTTTGGGAATGTGATAACCTTTGTTCTTTAGTGTGAACTGGAGAAATAGAAATAGCATGCTTAGAGGTAGAAAGAGTTTGCCCTTTTGTGTTGGGCAGAGGTAACAAAGATTTAATCTCTGGAGAACTAGCAAAAGGTGTATTAGTGCCATGAGCGTGGCTATTTTCCCAACTTAATACATTTGTGTTACTATCTATCCTATTTGAGAATAGAGCCTTGGCATTTGCGTTGCCATTTACTAAATCTACTATATTAACACTACCTACATTTATGTCTCCGCTATGGGCATTCGCGTTGCCATTATCTAAATCTTCTATATCAATGCTAACCTCAGTTTTGCTTAAAGTATGTGGAGATGAATCCCCTATAATTTTCCCTTTTAATAAATTTTCCTGAGAATTTATGTTACTTTTAGTACAATCCTTAACTACTTTTGTATTGATATTTGCGATACCATTTTGAGACTCAGTCATGTTAACTATTCTGTTTGGTATAAGAGAATTTTCTACCCCTTGAAAATCATGCTTTAAATTTGTGTTAAAATTCTCGTCGATGTTAATGCATACATTATGAGCTAAAGTATTAGAAAAATTATGAGTGATTTGGAGTATTAACATTATATTTGTCATGCAAAAAGCTTTTAAACCCATTTGAATTTACATTATTAAGATAAATAGGTCTAATGTCTACATTACAACTATCCTTTACAAACGTTTCAGCTGCTGAGCTGCGAACATTGAGAGTCCCACTGTGGGGATGTACCATGGCTCTATTTGGATTTCGATCGGAAATAGTAGAGTTGTTTCTTCGAAAATGCTCATCTTTGTATGGGTGTGCGTAAGGTTTGGGAGTTCTTTTGAGTAGAGGAGAAGGCTTACGCCAGTTGTCCACCATAGCCTCCTGTGTTGCAAAATGTATGAATGGTGATTTCACGTTTTGTTTGTGATTCCATTGGGAAACGTTGGAAGGAGATGGTTGTTGGAACCGATGGTTCTGGAGAGTTTCAAAAAATTTGCGGCGCAATTGTGATTTTACAACGTTTCCTTCGACAACTGGGTGTTGCCTGTGCACATATAGTGGGGCGGAGGTGCCCAAATTTTGAGTGTGTATGAGTTGCATCACTTAGTGTTTTTGTGATGAGTGATGAGACTTTTGCTCTTTTTACTATATTATTGTGCAAACATATGATTTGATTTAATTTATTATGAGTTAATAAAAAATTGATACTTTTAAAATAGTTTACGAGAAAAAGATGTATATAACCCCGCAATGAGGTTATATATGGTATACCTTGTGTTTTACTTTAAGTCGCTCCTTTGATTTATCCTTGGCAGTTTTGGGATTGATAAGTTGCGGAAATATTCTGCGCTTGCCTCCTGTGTTGCAAAATGTATGAATGGCAAGGTCGCCACTTTAAAAACTCTTCCTTCAGTGTCGGGAATGAGTAATAAAACAGTCTGATGCCTTTATTTTCTTTATTGAACGGATAACGACTTTCATTAAACAAATCCCAGATAATAAGTGCCAAGTAATAAATTTTGAAGCTGAGAAACACATGTATCCAACAAAACAGTCTTAGTAAAAGTGAATGTGGATAGTGGGAAAAGGAAATCCTGAAGCCGTCTGGGGAAGAATTTGGGGGTAGAGCATTTTACCATCCCTCAAAAAAAGTGAGGAGATAGATTTGGAAGTTTCGAGAGATTCTATTTTGATATAATATTATTTGTTATGTTAACTGGTTTAAAACAAATCAAAAATCCTCAAAGAAATAAAAGATTAAAAGGAGATATTTTGAGAGGTATTCAAGATATGAAATGAATATGAATTAACTAAAAAAAATTATTATAAGATTAAAAATATAACGAATTGGCAACCATTACATAAGAAGGAGATAATAGAATTTTATCAGCTAAGATGACGTGGGTGCGTGGTGTGCTCTGCGCATTGGTGACGTAAGAGATAAGGAAAGAAACATTCTGGAATTAGAGTTTCGAATTTTGTGATAAAGAAATGAAATAAAATGAGAAGATAGAATTTTTTTTTTTTTTTTTTTGAAATTTAATGCAAGTATCCTCCTTGTTAAATATATATATATATATATATATATATATATATATATATATATATTATATATATATATATATATATATATATATATATATATATATATATATATATATATATATATATATATATATATATATATCACCAATAATTCTTTCTTTTCACTGTTGGTAGGGGTGCTCCAACATGTAACTGGGAGTCTGAGGCATGCATGAACATTTCCGGTATAAATAAGTAGCAGCGGAACCCAAACCCAACTCCAGCTTATCACTATAGACAGAAAGAGTGGTGAAGGAAGAGGATTGCAGGATATAGATAATTTATTCGTAAAATGCAAAAGGAAGAAGACTTAAAGATTACATAAGTGACAAAGTCACATTAATAGTGCTAACGGAGGGATGCACAAAATACAGATAGTATTGATTCTTATCACTATGTGAAGTCTTAGTTGTAACACCATAATAAAGATCAATACCCAGGCATATATATATATATATATATGAAATATATATATACATATATATGCATATATATATATTTAGAGTTATAGTATATACATATATATATATATATATATATATATATATATATATATATATATATATATATATATATATATATATATATATATATATACAAAGTTGTTTATTTTAAACTATTTCTTGAGGTTAGAAATTTGCTATTTTAACGCTTTCTTGTTAATTTCGAAAAGAAGTAACAGACTTTTAACGAGTTACATTTGTGAATTAACGTTAACGAGTTAAAATTTTTCCCCTACATCTGTTAAACCGTTGCCTTAATTTACGAGTTTATAAATATTTTTTATCAGATTTGAAATTGTATTAGATTCGATTTCGATAACAAACTTTTTTTTTCAAAATTTCCTAAACGCCTCTCAATAGCTCAAAATGTGTTTATTCTTACACGGTTATTAACCCGCTTAGAAATGTTTGACGTTTTTTTTTTTTTTTTTTTTTTTTTTTTTTTTTTCTTTTTTTTTTGTTCGTTGAATAAAAAAAAGATATAGTGACTGTTGCCCGTTCAATGAGTCATTAACTCCTTTCGTTAGTTACTTGAACTTGCTTTTCTTTGCGACTAGTGAAAAATATAAGAACTAGGCCTTATAATTTATAAAAAATATACATATTTGTATTAAAATTCTAAGTTGGCATATCCTATTATTTTTACAATAATATACTACTCGGGTGTCCGTAAAAGAATGTCCCAGTTTCAATGCTTTATTATAACAGCGCAATATACAATATCAACAGCATATCAAACATCAAAGTGAAGGTCATTGAACAGAGTTTTTCCTACATATGTTCAATATGTCCCTCTGTTATAGGGGACACATCCAGCCGATAATCCAACTCCTCCCAAACATTGGTTAACAGATCCGAGTAATGGAAGTAACGGCATGTTCAATTCTGCGTTTCAACTCTGGCATATCATTGGGCAGCCCCATAGGAAGAAATCGCATGGCGTTAAGTCCGGGGACCGGGGGGAAGGGGGCCAGATATATAGAGCTCTGTCGTTTGGACCATTACGACCAATCCAACGATCTGGGAGTGGGGTCGTTCACCACGCCTGCTCTAGACCCAATGTGAGGATCATCTTGCCGCCATATAAAAGCTTTACCGCTTCATCCACTAATAATTGTGGAAAGAGCCATTGCTGTAACATATCGAGATAGGCGACCCTTGTTACGGTTGCTTCTGCAGAAAGGTCCGTAGACCTGACGTCGGGATATGGCGCAGAAAAAGTTAACCTTTGGGGAATACGTTCGCGTTCTACAAGTTCATGCGGATTTTCAGACCCCAGATACGAACATTATGGGCATTCACCTTACCCCTGAGATGAAAGGTAGACTCTTCGCTAAACACTACACGGTCTAAAAGGTCATCGTCTCGACCTAACACTGCACAGGCAAAGGTAAAACCGTAGAGCATAGTCGTCGGGCTTTAAAGCATGTACAAAATTGCAACCGGTATGCACGCATGTGTAAACGTTTACTTAACACCTTCCATACCGTCGTTTTTGGCACATGCAGTTCGTGACTTGCTCTCCGAACGGATTTCTTTGGACTATGAAGAAACGAGGCCCTGATACGGTCCACATACTGTGCATTCACTTTGGGCCGTCCTGTACTTTTGCCTTTACAAAGACATCCATTAGTTGAAAATTCCCTATACCATCGGCGAATGTTTTTGCCACATGGAGGGTCACATTGGAACCGTAAACGATACGCACATTGAATCGTAATTACAGATTCATACTTAGCAAATTGTAGAACACAGAAAGCTTTACGCTCAGGACTCGCCATTATCAGTATGTGGCGCCACGCATTAGAGAAGACTACATCTGAACGTGCGCATGCGCGTATGTCGACCTATCAGGAACTCGTTCTGGCTGCAAGTGCATATTCGAAACCATGCAACTTACTCTCTTACTCCTCACTTTGATGTATGATATGTTGTGTATATTGTATATTATGATGTTATAATAAAGCACTGAAACTGGGACATTCTTTTACGGACACCCGATTAGTATATAATTAAGGTATTTACGCTTTTGAAGTATTCTTCGGCAAGCGGCAAAGCATCTATAGGGTCAAGCCTAAATAATTTGTCTGATAGGTTTAATATCATTATTAATATTGTTAGATATTATTATAATAAAAATAAAAATTAACAATAATTATTACTATTTCTAAGTATTTTGAAGATGGTTAACGTTAACGAGAAACGTTAACTTCCGCTACATTCTTTACGGATAAACTCTTTTTTTTTTGTTAACGATTAAAAATTAACGACGTTAACTTTTTCATTAACGGTGCCCACCTTTGTGTGTGTGTGTGGTAGATATATATATATATATATATATATATATATATATATATATATATTGTTGCTATATATATTATTATATATATATATATATATATATATTACTGTTATGTTATATATATTGGCTGGCTGGTTGCTGGTTGTTACTGGCTACATATATATGTTGTCTGCTATACATATATATATATAGCATATATATATATTGTGCCATATATATATATATACATATTATATATATATATGAGCATATATATATCTTTATGTTTATGTGCAGAGTAATATATATATATATATATATATATATATATATATATGGTGGATTTTGTTTGTGTGAATTCTAGAATTCTAATGGGTAAATTTAAAATTGAAAAGGTTAAAGAATGTGTGGTTGTAACATATGGTAAATCTGAGGTTGATGTTGAGGAGGGTGCGATTTTATGGGATAATCTGAATGATGTTTTGGATTGGGTGTAGGTGCTTCAGATTGACTGTGCTGGGCGACCCAAAGTTGGATAGGTGATCAAAAAAGGGATGGTATAACAGGTGTCTTTGGAGTGACGGGAGAAAATGACAATGGTAGGAAGATGATTTATTTCTGTGAGGAGACAGGTATGTGTGTAAGTAATACTTTCTTCAAACAGAAGAGTATTCATAAGCATACCAGAGTTGGTGTAGGTAGAGGTGGTATTGAATTGAGAGTATGATTGATTTTGTGTTGCTGAAGAAGGAGATGTTGAAGTATGTGATGAATGTTAAATCAGCTAGGGGTTGGGGATGGGATTATCGGATCATTATGTTTTTTGTAAGATTAAGTTAGAGGGAGCCTGGATGGAAAGGAAAGAGATAAGGAAGGAGGTGGGAAGAATTAGAGTAAGAAGCTAAGTGAACAAGGTAATAAAGAAAAATAACTAAGAGCGCTGGCAAAATAAATCAGCTGAATGTGAACAAGATGAGACTAAACAAATCTGGAGGAAAATGAAGGAAACCTTTGTTAGTAGTGCAAGAGATGTATGTGGTTGTGCTAAAGAAGGAAATAAGGATGTCAACAGTGAGTGGTGAAATGAAGATGTGATGTAAGATGTTAAAATTAAAAGAGGCATGGTTGAATGTGCTAAAAGCCAAAGATGAGGTCTTAAAAGAAAGAAGTTTCTGATTAAATAAGGAGGAAAAGAGGAAGAGAAAAAGTTTCATACGTAGGAGGAAAAATGAGGCAAATGAACAGTTTGGAAAGAGGATGAATGGTAACTTACGAGGGAATGTGAAGCTGCTCTGGAAAGAAACGCAAATGGTTCAGAGAGTAAGCTGAATCTCCATTGAATAATGAATGGGGATGGTTGTTTCATAACTGATGAAGTGAATGCGAGGAGTGTGGAGGGAACATTTTGAAAATCTACATAACATTGGCAGTAATGAAGAGGTGATAGTGAATGTGTAAGGGTTTAATGATGCAAGAAGAAATAGGAATTTGGGGATGAGGTAATTAGTAAAGGTAGTAAGAAAGTTGAAGAATGGTAAATCTGCCGGTATAGATGGAATTACTGGTGAAATGATCAAGAATGGAAGTGAGACAGTGATTGAATGCATTTGGAAATGTGTAACAAAGCAATATGGAGGTATAGTTCCGAGGGATTAGAGGATACCAGTAATAGTCCCCTCAAGGTAAGGTGGATAAAGGGAACTGTAGGAACTAAAGGGGAATTAGTTTATTTAGTTTGTATATAAGATATATGCTGGTATTTTCGCTGAAAGAGTGCATCGAGTGACTAACGGCCTGATTATATATATATATAGTTATACATATATATATATATTTTGTTATGCTATGTTGCTATATATTTTGATGTTGTTATTGTGTGTAGAGTTAGTTATGCTACTAAGTGCTATTATATATATATATGTTATTATTGTTGTTGCTACATATATATATATATATATATATATATATATTGTTGTTATTTTATTATATATATATATATATATATGGGTGAGGATGTGTAGATCAAATTTTTACATTGAAACAAATGATTGAGAAAATTTGAGAAGAACAAATTGTATTTAAGCGTATGAGAGGATTAATAAGAAAGCTCTGTGGCAGGTGTTCGTGATATATGGTGGTGGTAGGCTTCTGAATGAAATCAAAAGTATGTATGACGATAGTGAAGCGTGTGTACGAATAAATGGAGTCGAAAGTGATTGGCTTAATATTAATAGAGGAGTGAGGCAGGAATGTGTTAGGTTTTCTTGGTTATTTAATTTGCTTATGGATGGGGTTACGAAAGAATTAGAGGTAGGGGTGGCAGGGGAAAGTGTTAGAATGATGGAGAATGGGAGTATAGGGTGCCCTGCTTATTGTATGAGGATGATTTGGTTTTATGTGGCGTATCTGTGGAGAGATTGAGAGGACTGGAAGAGGGGGTTTGTCAGGGTTTGTAAGAGGAGGGGTTTGAAAGTAAATTTAGGTAAGAGTAAGGTTAAGGTAGTCAGTGAGGTGAGTTCATAGGGTTACGTCATGTTAGATGGTGAGCAACTGGAACAAGTGTATGAGTTTAAATATTTAGAATATATGCTAGATGAAAAGGGAGCGGATAATACATTGTAGTATGAAAGTCATGAATGGTAGGAAAGTGGCTGATGCAATTAAATCCTTGGTGGATTTAAGGGAATAAGACTGAGTTCACTAGGTTTTGCATGAAAGTATGCTGTTACCTATGTTAATATACATAGTAGTGAAACTATGGTAATTAATAAGAGATATAGATCCTAAGTTCAATGTGTTCAGATGGACAATCTTAAAAGTGTTTCAGGCGTGAGAAGAATTGATAAAATGAGAAATGAACGCCTTAGAGATGTGTGTGGTTTGAAGAAAGGCGTAAATGAGAGAATAAACTAGAGTACATTGAAATGGTTTTCTCATATAGAAAGGATGGATGATAGTCGGTTGGTTAAGCAGATATATAGTGGTGAGTGTGCTGGGAATCGCCAAACTGGGAGACCGAAGAAAAAGTGGATTGAGTCAGTAAAGGAAATCCTGAAGGAAAGGAATGTGAGTTTGCCAGAGGTGAAACGAAAGGTGAATACTAGGAGTGAATGGCGGGGTTTTGTAAGGGGCTATGGTTGTGGGCCTGGCCCACAGGATAAACCCCACATTGACGAGTGAGATTTCGTCGCAGGATCGTGAAGCTCTAAGGTGAATTTTTCTGACTGCGACGAGTTCTCACTTTAGGGTATGGAGGGTACGCTAAGAAGGGGGGGGGGCTTTCTTTTCGACTTGCTTCATGTTCTTCTACTACTATTCTGTTTTCGGTGTATGCTGCGCACCTCACCACAAATCTGGGAAGAAAGTAGATGATAATAAAAAGAGAGAAAAAATTTATATTGTAAGGTAAGTTATTTATAATATATATATATATATATATATATATATATATATATATATATATATATATATATATATATATATATATATATATATATATATATATATATATATATATATATATATATATATATAGGTAATGGGTAAGTGAAAGTTAATAAATGGTAAATCTGCAGGTATAGATGAAATTACTGGTGAAATGATCAAGAATGGAGGCGAGATCGTGATTGATTGGATTTGGAAGTTGTGTAATAAAGCGTTTATGGAGGGTATAGTTCCAAGGGATTGGAGGAGAGCAGTAATAGTACCCTTATATAAGGGTAAGGGAGATAAGGGGAACTGTAGAAATTATAGGGGAATAAGTTTATCGAGTGTTGTAGGGAAGATATATGCTGGTATTTTGGTCGAAAGAGTGCGTCGAGTGACAAAGATTGATTGGTGAAGAACAAGGTACGTTTAGGAGTGGTAGAGGATGTGTGGATCAAATCTTTACATTGAAACAAATGATTGAGAAAATGAGGGCGAAGAAGAATAAATTGTATTTAGATTTTATGGATTTGCAACAGGCGTATGATAGGGTTAATAGGGAAGCTCTATGGTAGGTGTTAATGATATACGGTGTTGGTGGTAGGCTTCTGAATGGAATCAAAAGTATGTATGACGATAGTGAGGCGTGTGTAAGAATAAATGGTGTCAAAGGTGATTGGTTTAGTATTAATAGCGGAGTGAGACAGGATTGTGTTATGTCTCCTTGGTTATTCAATTTGTATATGGATGGGGTTATGAAAGAGTTAGAGGTGGGGGTGGCAGGAAATGGTGTTAGAATGATGGAGAATGGAGAGGAGTGGAGGGTGCCCTACCTATTATATACGGATGATTTGGTTCTTTGTGGCGAATCTGAAGAGTTTGAGAGGATTGGTAGAGATTTTGCAGGGTGTGTAAAAGGAGGGGTTTGAAAGTAAACGTAGATAAGAGTAAGGTTATGGTTGTGAGTGAGGACAGCCCTCAGTGTGAAGTTATGTTAGATGGTGAGCAGCTGGAACAAGTGTTTGAGTTTAAACATTTAGAGTATGTGTTGGATGAGAAGGGAACGGATGACGCAGAGTGTAGTAGGAAAGTTGTGAATGGCAGGAAGGTGGCTGATGCAATTAAATCGTTGGTGAATGTAAAAGGACTAAGTCTGGAGTGCGCTACGGTCTTGCATGAGGGTATGTTGTTACCTGTGTTATTGTATACTAGTGAGACTATGGTCTGGAATAAGAAGTATAGATCTAAAGTTCAATGTGTTCAGATGAACAATCTTAGGGGCGTGCTAGGTGTGAGAAGAATTGATAAAATGAGGAATGAACGTATTGGAGAGTTGTGTGGTGTGAAGAAAGGGGTAAACGAGAGAATAAATGAAAGTATGTTGAGATGGTTTGGTCATGTGGAAAGGATGAATAATAGTCGGTTGGTTAAGCGGATGTATAGTGGAGAGTGTGTTGGGAACCGACCGGCTGGGAGACTGAAGAAAAAGTGGATCGAGTCAGTAAAGGAATGTCTGCAGGAGAGGAATGTGAGTTTGGCAGAGGCGAGAAGAAAGGTGCATGTTAGGAGAGAATGGCGGGGTTTTGTGAGGGGGTAAGGTTGTGGCCCACCTGGGTGAGGGGATGAACCCTACACTTGACGATTTACCATAGTAAGGATCCGTAACGGTCCCGTGAAGCTCTAGGGTGAATTTTCTGATTGCGACGAGTTCTTACAAATTAATGGTACAGAGGGGGCTGTAAGGCTGGGCTTTCTTTTCGACTATTGTCATATTCTTCTACTGTTTTTCTTTTCCGATGCCTGTAACGTACCTTACTCCCAATCTTGGGAAAAAAAGGTAGATGAAGAAGAATATATATATATATATATATATATATATATATATATATATATATATATATATATATATATATATATATATATATATATATATATATATATATATATATATATATATATATATATATATTTTATTGTATAGATATAAGAGCTTCATGTATTTACTGAGGGACTTGTTGGTGAAGAACAAGGTGCGTTTAGGAGTGGTAGAGGATGTGTGGATCAAATCTTTACATTGAAACAAATGATTGTGAAAATGAGGGAGAAGAAGAATAAATTATATTTAGGTTTTATGGATTTACAACAGGCGTATGATAGAGTTAATAGGAAGCTTTATGGCAGGTGTTAGTGATATATGGTGTTGGTGGTAGGCTTCTGAATGGAATCAAAAAGTATGTATGACGATAGTGAAGCGTGTGTAAGAATAAATGGTGTCAATGGTGATTGGTTTAGGATTAATAGCGGAGTGAGACAGGGTTGTGTTATGTCTCCTTGGTTATTCAATGTGTATATGGATGGGGTTATGAAAGAATTCGAGGTGGGGATGGCAGGAATGGTGTTAGAATGATGGAGGGTGGAGGGCACTCTACCTACTGTACTACCTATTATATGCGGATGATTTGGTTTTGTGTGGCGAATCTGAAGAGAGTTTGAGAAGATTAGTAGAGAGATTTGGCAGGGTGTGTAAAGGAGGTTTGAAAGTAAACGTAGATAAGAGTAAGGTTATGGTTGTGAGTGAGGACAGTCCTCAGTGTGAAGTTATGTTAGATGATGAGCAGCTGGAACAAGTGTCTGAGTTTAAATATTTAGGGTATGTGTTGGATGAGAAGGGAACGGATGATGCAGAGTGTAGTAGGAAAGTTGTGAATGGCAGGAAGGTGGCTGGTGCAATTAAATCGTTGGTGAATGTAAAGGGACTAAGTCTTGAGTGCGCTAGAGTCTTACATGAGGGTATGTTGTTGCCTGTGTTATTGTATGAGTAGTGAGACTATATGGTCTGGAATAGAAAGTATAGATCTAAGTTCAATGTGTTCAGATGGACAATCTTAGGGAGTGTTAGGTGTGAGAAAAGAATTGATAAAATGAGGAGTATTAGAGAGTTGTGTGGTGTGAAGAAAGGGGTAAATGAGAGAATAAATGAAAGTATGTTGAGATGGTTTGGTCATGTGGAAAGGATGAATGAAAATCGGTTGGTTAAGCGGATGTATAGTGGAGAGTGTGTTGGGAACCGACCGGCTGGGAGACCGAAGAGAAAGTGGATTGAGTCGGTGAACGAATGTCTGAAGGAGAGAAATGTGAGTTTGGCAGAGGCGAGAATAAGGTGCATGATTGGGGGGAATGGAGGGGTTTTGTATGGGGCATGGTTGTGGCCTGTGGCCCACCTGGGCCAGGGATGAACCCCTTACATTGACGATTTACCATAGTGAGGGTCCGTCACGGTCCCATGATGCTCTAGGGTGGATTTTCTGTCTGTGACGAGCTCTCACTAATTAATGGTACAGAGGGGGCGGTAAGGCTGGACTTTCTTTTCGACGTTTGTCATGTTCTCCTACTGCTTTTCTTTTCCGATGCTTGTAGCGCACCTTACCCCAATGTTGGAAAAAAAAGAAAAAAAAGAAAGAAAGAAAAGAAAGATATATATATATATATATATATATATATATATATATATATATATATATATATATATATATATATATATATATATATATATATATATATATATATATATATATATATATATATATATATATATATATATATATATATATATATATAAAGAATTAGAGGTGGGGGTGACAGGAGATGGTGTTAGAATGATGGAGAATGGAAGAGAGTGGAGGGTGCCCTACCTATTATATGCGGATGATTTGATTTTGTGTGGAGAATCTGAAGAAAGTTTGAAAGCATTGGTTGAGAGATTTGACAGGGTATGTAAAAGGAGGGGTTTGAATGTAAATGTAGATAAGAGTAAGGTTATGGTTGTGAGTGAGAACAGTCATCGGTGTGAAGTTATGTTAGATGATGAGCAGCTGGAACAAGTGTCTGAGTTTAAATATCTAAGATATATGTTTTATGAAAAGGGAAAGGATGATGCAGAGTGTACTTGAAAAGATGTGAATGGCAGGAAGGTAGCTGGTGCAATTAAATCATTGGTGGATGTGAAAGGACTAAGTCTTGAGTGCACTAGGGTCTTACATGAGGGTATGTTGTTACCCGTGTTAATTATAGTAGTGAGACTATGGTCTGGAATAAGAGGTATAGATCTAAAGTACAATGTGTTCAGATGGACAATCTTAAGGGCGTGTTAGGTGAAGAATTGATAAAATGAGGAATGAACGTATTCGAAAGTTATGTGGTGTGAAGAAAGGGATAAATGAGAAAATAAATGAAAGTAAGTTGAGATGGTTAGGTCATGTGGAAGAAAATGTGGATTGAGTCAGTAAAGGAATGCCTGGAGGAGAGAAATGTGAGTTTGGCAGAGGCGAGAAGAAATGTGCATAATGTGAATGGCGGGGTTTTGTGAGGGGGTATGGTTGTGGCCCACCTGGGCCAAGGGAGGAACCCCACACTGACGAGATGCCATAGTGAGGGTCCGTCGCAGTCTCGTGAAGCTCTAGGGTGAATTTTATGACTGTGACGAGTTCTCACTAATAGGTATATAGGGGGCGGTAAGGTTGGGTTTCTTTTCGACTTGTGTCATATTCTTCTACTACTTTTCTGTTTCCGGTGCATGTCACGTACCTTACCCTAGTCTTGGGGTAAGAAAGTAGATAATAAATAAATAAAATAAATATATATATATATATATATATATATATATATATATATATATATATATATATATATATATATATATATATATATATACTATATATATATATATATATATATATTCTTTCTTTCTTTCTTTCTTCACCTTCCTCTTTGCCCCAAGATTGGGGGTAAGGTGCTGTACAAGCATCGGAAAAGAAAAGCAGGAGAACATGACAAACGTCGAAAGAAAGCACATAAATATACTCCTTATATATATATATATATATATATATATATATATATATATATATATATATATATATATATATATTCATATATATATCATCCACCTTCTTTCCAAGACTGGGGGGTAAAAAAAGGTTCGTAACATGCATAAGAAACAGAAAAGTGGTATTAGGAATATGACGGAAGTGAAAGGCCCAGCCTTACCACTCCTTTATACCTTTAAATGAAAACTCTGTCGTAGTCAGAAAATACACCGTAATATATATATATATATATATATATATATATATATATATATATATATATATATATATATATATATATATATATATATAGATAATATATATATATATATATATATATATATATAAGAGTCATCGGTGGCGCAGTGGGCTGAGCGGTGCGTTTGCACGCTTAGGGTCGGGAGTTCGAGTCCTCGTCAAACGGGATTTGTACTTTCGACTAGTCACCAGGACGGACATGAAAAATTGCCGTTTGTAGGAGATTTTCTGTAATTCATTACAGTTTACGGCATTGTGTATTAATACACTAATCTCAATACCCTCACCTCACTCATCCATAGCCAACACATACAACGGTACAACCTTTAATACACATACAGACACCTACATTCCTATTCGCCTCACGCACAGTAGGTCTGTGAGTCCAGAGCCTAGCCATGCCCACTGATGGCTGGAATATCTTGACTTGGTCCAGACTGAGGCTGGGGTTACTATCACCCTGATAACTGTGCACCTTTCCACTTTGTATGGGCCCACTGGTCGGGAAAAACATAAAATAATAACCTTTCCCCCGATTGTCGTGGTAAAATAACTAACTAACTAACTAACTAACTAACTATATATATATATATATATATATATATATATATATATATATATATATATATATATATATATATATATATATATATATATATATATATATATATATATATATATAAATATAGATCACTATAACTATTATATATATATGCTATATATATATATATAGAAGATTCAGACTTCAAGTCTTAAAGGAAACTGAACCTTTCTTTTCGTCGACGAAAAAGGCTTTGATGATACTACTCGCCCAGCCATGCACCACCAGTACAGTAGCACGCTCTTTCAGTAGTCTGCAAAGGATCAAGACTTGGCTACGAAGTACAATGGAAGACTTATATATTTATATATATATATATATATATATATATATATATATATATATATATATATATATATATATATACTATATATATATATATATATATATATATATATATCCCTGGCCCACCTCAATTGGAGGGCCACACTGCTTCTAGGAAGCCGGCCACCGCTCTTGGGCGGTTCCACAGGTCGAGGAGGGAAGATATAGAGAAGTTGGCGCGGGGGGCGTCGAGAGCGGAGCACCCCAGAAGGAGGTGCTCTAGAAATGTGACATCTGGTGGAATTGGGGAAGTGACATTGTTAAGTTTGAATCTATATTTGTATTGTATGAGTTTTGGGTGGTGACCTGATCTGCTCCGGGCGAGGTCAATTTGGCCTCTTCTGGACAGTGTTTCTTCTATAGGGAAAATTTTGGGAGGGGTAGTTTAATAAATTATTATTGGGGCGATTTGTAGGTACGTGTTAGTAAGTTGTGTGTGGATATGTGTAAGCCACTTGATGACCTATTGGGATGTGTGAACATCTGTTAGTTCCCTGGTTCAGTGGAGGTAAGAGATTTAATCATATCAGTGGTTGAAATTAGTTTGGTGAAACATGAGATGGAAGTTTGATTTATTTTCTGGATGATTCTATCTGGACAGATGATATGGAAGGATAAGTCTCGTCATGTAACAATAAAATGGGTTGGTTTTAGTGCATCCAGTGATAATTCTAAGGGGGGTTTTGTGGGATTTGTAATTTTTTGAGTTAGATTTTGACAGTGTGGGGAACCATGCGGGGGAAGCGTAGTTTATATTTGTTCTAAGGAGTTGTTTGTAAGTAGTGGTAAGAGTGTGTTTCCTGTCACTGAAGTTGAGTCGGGGTATGAATCAGAGGGTATATATATATATATATATATATATATATATATATACTATATATATTTCCCCTTACTACTATATATATATATATATATATATATATATATATATATATATATATATATATATATATATATATATATATATATATATTAGTGATGTGCCAGAACTGAATCGTTGGCCAATACCAATACCAATACTCTCATTGATGCTACTGCCAATACCAATACTCTCATTGATGCTACTGCCAATACCAATACCAATACTGGAATTTCAGCAAATACCAATACCAATACTTCCTATTTAAAGATATTATGTATGAAAAAGACCACCTATTATTTATATTTTATAAACTTCTCTAACGGAAGTTTCAAGAGCATTAACATATTGTTACTTTTCCTTTTTTTTTTACACATTATAAGGACTGAACAGTATTGACACATTTTGACCAATACCAATACCTGTGCTAAATGCCAATACCTTTTGGGAGCCAATACCAATACCCGGAAAAATGGCCAATACTGGCCAATACCAATACTTGCACATCCTAATATATATATATAAATATATATATATATATATTTATCAACATATATAATATATATATATATATATATATATATATATATATATATATATATAAATATATATATATATTAATAATAATAATAATAATAATAATAATAATAATAATAATAATAATAATAATAATAATAATAATAATAATAATAATAATAATAATAAAAAAAATTAAAATTTTTCACTATTAAAAAAACTACGCAAGAAAAGTGACCACGAAATACACACACACACACACACACACACATATATATATATATATATATATATATATATATATATATATATATATATATATATATATATATATATATATATATATATATATATATATATCTCTCTATATACACTTTCTCTCCCCAAGACTGTGGGTAAGGTGCGTAGCATGCATTGAAACAGAAAAATAGTAGAAGAATATGACGCAAGTCGAAAAGAAAGCCCAGCCTTACCGCCCCCTTTATACCTTTCAGTGAGAACTCGTCGCAGTCAGAAAATCCACCCTAGAGCTTTACTGGACCGAGACGGACCCTCAGTATGGCATCTTCTCAATGTAGGGTTCATCCTTTGTCCCAGGTGGGCCACAACCATACCACCTCACCATTCACTCCTATTATGCATCTTTCTTCTCGCCTCTGCCAAACTCACATTCCTCTCCTCTAGGCATTCCTTTACTGACTCAATCCACTTTTTCTTCGGTCTCCCAGCCGGCCAATTCCCAGAACACTCACCATAAAACATCCGCTTAACCAACCGATTATCATCCATCCTTTCCACATGACCAAACCATCTCAATGTACTTTCATTTATTCTCCATTTACTCCTTTCTTCACACCACACAACTCCCTAATGCGTTCATTCATTATTTTATCAATTCTTCTCACACCCAACTCGACCCTAAAATTGTCCAACTAAACACATTGTGCTTTAGATCTAAACCTCTTATTCCACTACTACTATACATTAACACAGGCAACAACATACCCTCATGTAAGACCATAGCTCACTCAAGACTTAGTCCCTTTACATCCACCAAGGATTTAATTGCTCCAGCTACCTTCACACCATTCACAACTTTCCTACTAAACTCTGCATTATCTATTTTCATCCAACATATATCCAAAGTATTCAAACACAGACATTTGTTCCTGTTGCTCACCATCCAGCATAACTTCACACAGAGGACTGTCCTCTTACACAACCATAACTTACTCTTATCTATGTTTACTTTCAAACCCTTCTTTTTACACACCCTGCCAAATCTCTTTACCAATCCTTTCAAACTTTCTTCAGATTGGCCACCCTCCCCTCTCTTCCATTCTCCATCATTCTAACACCTTCCCTGCCACCCCCACCTCTAATTCTTTCAGAATTCCATCCATATACAAATTGAATAACCAAAGAGACATAACACATCCCTGCCTCACTCCGCTATTAATATTGAAGCCAATAAACTCAACTCCATTGGTGCACACGCCTCGTCGCCATACGATTCCATTCGAAACACCTGGCACCATAAATCGCAACTGCTGCCATGGAGGCACC
Organism: Trachelipus rathkii; assembly: GCA_015478945.1. Taxonomy (NCBI): domain Eukaryota; kingdom Metazoa; phylum Arthropoda; class Malacostraca; order Isopoda; family Trachelipodidae; genus Trachelipus; species Trachelipus rathkii. The sequence goes on from JABUQX010131433.1 coordinate 17,530, forward strand.
TATTAATCTATTGCACCTGTTGCAAATCCATAAAACTAAATACAATTTATTCTTCTTCTCTCATTTTCTCAATCATTCGTTTCAATGGAAAGATGATCCCACATCCTCTAAACGCACCTTATTCTTCACCAATCAGTCCCTCAGTCACTCGACGCACTCTTTAAAATACCCTCCAACACTCAATAAAAAATATATGGACATATATATATATATATATATATATATATATATATATATATATATATATATATATATATATATATATATATATATATATATATATATATATATATATATATATATATATATATATATCCGAAAACACCGACCTCTTCCCATCAACTTAGCTAACCGCAATCATCCATCCTTTCCATATAACCAAACCATCTTAATATACTTTCATTTATTCTCTTATTCACATTCTTCACACCACACAGCTCCCTAAAACGCTCATTTCTCATTTTATCAATTCCTCTCACACCTAACACTCTCCCAAGATTATCATCTATCTGAACAGAATGCACCTTTGAACCATACTTCTTATTCCACACCATAGTTTCGCAGGTATGCATTAACATAGGTAACAACCAGGGTTGTGGAGTCGGAGTCGGTAGTTTTGAAGAGAGTAGAGTCGGAGTCGGCAATTTTGAAAAGGGTGGAGTCGGAGTCGGTAATTTTGAAGAGGGTGGAGTCGGAGTCGGTAATTTTCAAAAGAGTGGAGCCAGAGTCGGAGTCGGCAATTTTCAAAAGGGTGGAGTCGGAGTCGGTAATTTTGAAAAGGGTGGAGTCGGAGTCGGTAATTTTGAAGAGTGTGGAGTCAGAGTCGGAAAATTTTTGAACCGACTCCACAACCCTGATAACAACATACCTTCATGCAGAGCCTAGCACACTCAAGACTTAGTCACTTTGTAGTCACCAAAAATTTAATTTAGGAACTATAACCTCCAAAATTGCTTTGTTACACAACTTCAATATCCAGTCAATCACAATCTCGCCTCCAATCTTGATCATTTCACCAGTAATTCCATCTTTATCTCTTGATTTACCATTCCTCAGTCTACCTACTACCTCCTCCCTACTATTTAGCACCTTCCCAAAATACCTATTTCTTCTTACACCATCAAACCCCACACACACACACACACATTCATTATCACCTCTTCATAATTGCCAATGTTATGCAGATTTTCTAAGTGTTCCCTTGATACTCTCGTGACATCGGTTTCATCAGTAACGAAAGTGCCATCTCTATTCATTATTCTATGAAGGCTCCCTTTACTCTCTTTCATAACGTTTATTACTTCTTTCCTGAAGAACGTCCAATTACTTCCTTGCAACTTTCCATTTATCCTCCTTCCAAACCCTTTATTAACCTCTTTTTCCTCTTACATAAGCAACTTTTAGTCTTCTTTTTTTCCACATTATATATATTCCAAATACATTTTTCTTTCCTAACCTCATCCTTGACTTTTAGCACATTCAACCACACTTCTTTTTTGCTTTTAACCACTTGCATCACCTCTTCATTCCACCACTCGTTATTACATTCTTACTTCCTACTTTAGCACATCCATGTGCTTCTCTTGTATTACTAGCAAACGCTTCCTTCATTTGCGTCTATATTTGTTCAGTATCAACTTATTCACATTCAACTTATTTATTCATAAGCGTTCTCACGTACTTTATATATATATATATATATATATATATATATATATATATATATATATATATATATATATATATATATATATATATATATATATATATATATATATATATATATATATATATATAGTGAAACAAATATTATCCCCTTAAAAGCCCATCTTGACAGGATAGGTTGCTAATTTTAGAGTAAATCACTCTAAATAGATCAGCCCCTGCACCAGAAGGAATAAAATCCCACCAGCATTATACTACTCTAACATATAAGACACGCTAAAACACTATTAAAGACACTCATAGGCAGTTGAGCCAAAGAACGATTTGCGCATATCCAAAAAGACGCATACTTCAACCACGCCCACCCCAACGAAATATCCCTTACACAAAAAACTTTGCTCTGTCAAATCAGAGTAATGGTGTCTCCTCGTCTTCGCTCTCAGCACCATCCCTCCCTCCCTCCCTTCACGAATACAAATTTAAAATTCCTAATGCACCCTTCTCTCCCCTAATTATCAAAGATGTACCAAACAAACAAACGATCACACAAAACGTTTCTTAATAAATTACTCTCAATTGACCGACATCAGCCCTAATTTCGATACTCTTGCTTTAAAGGATCTCTGGGCCTGGCCTACAGCGCTCCAGAAATATGTCCACGATCTATCACTTTATATATATATATATATATATATATATATATATATATATATATATATATATATATATATATATATATATATATATATATATATATATATATATATATATAAAAGAAGCATTTGGCAATTGAAATAGTTGTTATCAATATATCAATTTGAAATTTTAATTACATTTTTCATTCTTTAAAACATATCTCAAATACTTCCATTAAGATTCACGAAAATGAAGACGGTGGTAAAATTAGTAAGGACCTAAACTACTACTACTACTACTAATAATTAATAATAATAATAATAATAATAATAATAATAATAATAATAATAATAATAATAATAATAATAATAATTACCTTAGGAACAATGGAATCAAAGGAACTATTCAAAAAAAGGAAGAAGTTTCCAAATTATTCTAATTAAGAATAATATTTATTTCGTAAATAATGACGGTACAAATAATAAGTTTTTTTTTTTGTTGGCTTCATCTTTTCACCTTTTCATTGAATGGTCATAAATGATTGTGTAAAACACATTTTGATGTAAGGAGTTCGATCGCGCACTTTTAACTTCTCTCTCAAATTTATAAACTAGAAGTGAAGCATTGTTAAATTAAGCACACAAACCAATTAATAAAATTAAGTATAAATGTATTTCTTTCTATTTAAAAATAAATAAAAGGCAAAGATAAACAAAATGTCTTCTTTAAATAGACAGGTAAAAGAGTAAACTAATGAAAGCGTGTATACAAAAATTTCCAAACTTTTTGTTTATAATGGATTTGTGTGATTGGACTGGACTATCACTTCTTCAAGTTGATGAGATTGGTTGCCATTGTATCTACAATTGATATCTTCATCTTCATCCCACCTTTGACGTGGTCCGAGTAATCCGTCTGTATCTTCATCCACACATCTCTGGGGATAAGTCACTCCATCGCCCAAACTGATAACAACAATCAAATACAAATACAAAAGAATTATTTAAATGTTCTTAAAAAGTTCTAAAACTTAGAAAAAATTTATCACAAAATGTTTATTTTAAAATATCCTAATTATATAAGGTTTATGTTAAGTTAAGTGACAATATATAGGCAAGCAAACACTGTTAGTAATGAAGCTCAAATATTTCAACTTTAACGAAGCAATTAAGAAAAAGAGCAAATTAATTAACAAGGGCAATCTCTTCTGAGCAAGGACAATCTCTTCTGAGCTACTAACAAAATATTAATCATAAAATTAAAGTAAAACCACACTATATGAGTATATATATATATATATATATATAATATATGTTCGTGGACAGGAATATTATCAAAAAACATTACTCTTAATATGGCATACATTTAAACTTATACTATTTAGTAATATATATTATATATATATATATATATAAATATATTATAAAATAATTATATAAAACATAATTATGTAAAATTTCAAGATTTGTAATAGGTAAAAAGGTGACGCTATCAATAATAAAAGTTACAGATCTGTAAAATAACTAAATAGGTACAGCTTACATTGATTTAAAAGAAATCAAATAAATTGTTAAAAGTGAAACAATCATCTCACCTATTTAAAAAAAACTATCCCTAATTCAAATAAAATTTTGTTAATTTATTTTTATATTTATTATTTATTATGTATTAGGTTTTAATCTATTTATTGGATCCTTATATACTGGAAATGGAGGAAAATTGCTCCCTGATTCAAACGGTATTATAATTAGAGTAGTCATAATCGGTATTAGTTTTTATTAAAATCTATGTGCGTCAGGAGCTATCATGGGAGAGGCTATATAATATATTAAATATATATATATATAATTTAAATATAATATAATTTATAATATTATATATATATATTATAATTAAACTAATAATTTTAATTTATATATATAATATTATAATTATATACAATATATCTAATAATTAATTACATAATTTTATATATTCCTGTGACATCAAGGTACTTCCTCGGTAATTAATAATATTAGTGGAGACTTCTTATCCCCTATCGTTTGTTTCTTAATAACTTAACCTTTTGGCGTCCCCCGTCAAAATATTAATAATAATGAAATTAGTTTATAATTCCTAATAAATCAATAATAATAATTAACTAATAATATAATTCAATCAGGTATCAAAATCATCCCCATTCTTGATCATTTCTTGACCCCCCATACACTCATAACTGTCCCTATATTTCTTATTTCTTGAGATCAATAAATTGGTTATCATAATCACCTATATCATTGGCAATTTAACCTGATTCAGCACCGGTTCGTCACATAATAATCGTAATTTTTTCCTACATTTATTTCCGACACATGGTATTTATCATTGTGTGCCGCCATATCTAATGGATTATTAACATAATAATAATACATAATAATAATAATAAATAATAACTTTCATCCCAGGATTATTTCCTCGATTGCTTCACAAATTATATATTTACTCAATCTACCATTGGAATTAATACATCTCTCAGATCTTATATCGCCACTTTCACCCACTGTCATTAAAAAATTGTGTAATCAATACACTTTTGCCCAATATATTTTTTTGCCAACTTTTCGGATCCTTTTTGTGGAATTTCCTAATTAATAATTAATAACTAATAATAATAACCCTAATCATCAATCTAATTCTGAGCATAATACCCAACATATTCATCAAATACATCACTAATATATAAAATAATAATATAATAATATAATTATCATATGGATATTCTGAATACATACTAATATCAATCCATATTACATTAATCAACTACTAATAATCCATAACCCCTAAGATCGTAGTCGCCATAACATGAACCCTTATTTAATTTTAACTATATCTTCCTTATTTGTCTTAGCTTTTTTACTATGTGAGAGCCTTCTTCTGGATATACTAATAATAATAATAATCATAATAATACATAATATCGCTTATCTGTGCAAAATCTCATAGATTAAGGAATAGTCAATGCTAACATTACACCTTTTGGCGCATTCCATAGTTACTTCCAATTTTCTCAATTCTTGAGTTTATAATAATAATCAATAATAATAATAATATAATAATAATATATTAAGTCCTTTTGCCCACTATCTTACTTTTCTGGCCCAAATCTCCAATATGGTTTCCCCTCTCCCTGGCACTCTCGCTCTGTCCTTCGGTGGTGTTTTTCTTGCTTTTTTTTTTTTTTTCGTCCGGCTTTTTTTGTGTCGCGGCTCCTCCTGGTATTTTCTCGCCTTTACTTTTCCGTGCTGAATATTTGGTAACATTATTGGCCGTCGGACTCTCCTCTCTTTTAAGGTTTCTGGTATCCCATCCTTCACCTATTTTGCCCCCCCTTTTGCCCCTCTTTTTCTGGTGTTTAAATTTAGTGTTCCCGGCGCGTAGTTCGCTTTATCATATGGCTTACTGTCTGCCTCAATGCTCGTGCCCGATGCTTTTTTTCCATTTTTTCTGTTTTTGCTGTGCGGGCACATTTCATGAGTATTGAAGGATGTTGATATAAATCCTTATCCTGATTTTTTTTGCAGTCGTATCATCATATTACATTTTTGTGCCCATTATTTGCCTTTTTTTGCCCCCTTCTGGAGCATATTTTTGTGGTTCCCCTTAACTGGCTACCTTCTATTGACATAATTAAATCTCCCGGAAATTAAATGATCGCACCCAGTTCCTACTTTATTTACCACTTCATTTAGCCACCCGTGATATTTTGCTGTGCCAGTCCTCCATTTGGTCTTTCCCGGAACTTTTTTCCCCTCGCCTGTTCATATAATCCTTATATTGCCACGTCGTCACCTATTTCCTAAATTGTCCATTTGACCCTCTTTTCCCGGCTTTATTGTGGTTGTACTGATCCTCCTCCCTGCCTTCCCCTGCTCGGTCGTCGCCCCCGTGGTATATTTTGTATTATTATTTCGCCCGAGTTTTTTGTAGTGCGGCCATCTCATTGGTCTATTTCACAGTTTTTTCTACGCCTTGAATTTTATACATTTAATATGGCGTTCCCGTTATCCACTTCTTTATTGTTATACTCTTTTATGCCACTTTTACCCCTTTTCAGGCCTTATATTGAGATTATGTTACATAAATAACCTCCATATTTAAGGACTTTTCACTACCCATCTGGTACCGATTCGCCAACGTGCTTTATATACTCTTTTTAATGCCCCGGATTTTTATTGTGTGCGGCCTCATACAGTGTATCACTTCCCGAGCTTTATTTAATAATACGAGCCTATGTTTAAATTCCCCTAATATGAACGTCCCTCGAGTATCCTTTATCTTTTGTCCACATTTATTTGCATCAATAATAATATAATAATAAATAATAATAATAATAATAATAATAATATAAGTATAATCCTTTTTTGCCCCCTTTTCAGGCCCTTTTTGTGGTTCCACCTACCACCCCTCTACCATGAGTCGAACCCTTTTACTATGCCCCCCTTGCGGATCGATCTGCCCCGTGCGCTTTTTTCTTTTTATCACTCCGGTTTTTAATGTATAGTGCTAGGCCTCCCTACTGGTCTCTTCGGACTTTTCTTCCTAGCATGTTCTCTTTTTGGCGTCCAGTCTCCCCCATATCACTTTTTGTCCATCTTTGCCCCCTTTTCGGAATTTTTGTTTCGTTTCCCCAATCCCCCTCTCCTGGAACCCCCTTTCTCACTGCACTCGGTCGTACGACTCGTGTTTTTCTCTTTTTTCAGACCCCTGGTTTTTGCTGTGCGGCTCACTGCTGGTCCTCTTCGGCTTTTTCCTATACGTAATTTGTTCATCATATTATTGGCAGTAGACGTACTCACTTATACTTTTTCGCCCCTTTATTGCCCTTTGCCACTTATTGGCTGTTTTGTGACTTATCCACTCCCTTCACTAGTGACCCTTCTCCTGCCTCCCGGTCGTGCCCCGGCATAATATTTTCTCTATTTGAGCTCCCGAGTTTATGTAGTGGGCATTATACTTGATATAATATCTTCGGGCTTTTTCGTGTTTCATTTTTGAGACGTGCCGTCCTCACTTTCCATTTGTCCCTTTGACCACTCTTTTGGTCTTTTGTGGATTCCACCTTCTCATCGCTTCTCCTGCCCTCCGGTCGTCGCCGTGCTTTTTAGAATTCTTTTATCGCCCGCTTATTTTTGTGTGAGGCACCTCTCTGCTAATCTAAACTTGGTGCATTTTTTACTCTCGCAGTTCTCCATTTTTCGTACTAAGTACCTTCTATTACTTTATTGATTATCCACCTTATTGCCCTTTTTGCCCATATTGAGCTTTTATGTGAATGAATTATATCATGTAAATTTTAGTTGAATATTACCATGTGCACTCCAATAGGTCGTCGCACCTTGTAGATTTTATTTTCTTATTTTTAGCCACAGTGTTTTACTCGTCGTCGCAGGCTATCTTTAGTTTCTCGGAACTTGTATTGCCTCGTGTTCCCAAATATCTTATATGGTGACAGAGTTCCAGTATCCTCTTTCCTTTTTGTCCCACTTGGGCCATTTAGGCTTTTTTGTGGTTCCCACCACCAATAAATAATGACCTTCCATCCTTGCCTAAGGTTAGACTAAGTTCACGTGATTCTACAGGTGTATCTGTATTGTCATGGTCTATATCTGCATATACTTGTATTAGTAAGTATTTTGGAATATTTTTATCCTAGTGTTATAAACATAACACATCCCGTCCTCACTTTACTATTTGTCTCCTTTAATGACATCCCATTTTCGGATTTTTTTGTGGTTTACCCACTACTACTCGCTCATTCTCTGACTCCGGTCCGTCACCCCGTGCTTTATTTATTCATCATTTTTTCGCCGGTTTTTGTGATGCGAGGATCAACTGGATCTTAACTTTCGGACTTATTTCTCGACTGAGATTTATCATATCTTTTGACGTCCCGTCCTCCCTTTCCTTTTGGTCCACGCCCATTTTTGCCCTTTTGCGCCTTTTCGGAGCCTTTTTTTGGTGTTATCCTACTTATATCCTGGCCTTCTCTGCAAATCTCAGGTGTCGCCCAGTGCTTATATTTTCATCTTTTTCGCACCGGATTTTTGTTGTGCGACCCGTCATGAGCTCTCACTTCTGAGGATTTTTTATTCCTCGCTGTTCTTCCATTTTTGGCGTCCCCGTACCTCCCTTTACTTAATTTGTCCCTTTTCACATTTTGCCCTTTTCGGAACTATTATGAGAGTGGATGGAGTTCCACCTTTGGCCTTCTAACTTGCTACACGGATAGTGATACGCCGTGCTTTATTATCTCATTTTTTACTCGAACGGGTTTTTGTGTGCGGCCCTATGTGTATATAAATTTAGCATTTTTACTCGTTATTCTCTAACTATATTATATATAGGTGCGATCACTTTAGTACTTCACACTTATATTATTTAGTCCCTCCATTTTGAGCTCACACTTTTTGCCTTTTCAGACTTTTTGTGGGGTTCGCCTCGTGAATTAGAGTCCCTTATCCTTCTGCCTACCGGTCGTTCGACACTACCGTGGCTTTTGTATACTATTTTATCGACCTCGAGTTATTTGTGGATGCGGCACTCTTCAGTGAGTCTCTATCCGCTTTTTCTCGCATGTTTCTCAATAACATTTGCAGTCCCGTCTCCTTTTCATTTTGTCAACTCCACATTTTTGATCCTATTTGCCTATTTCAGGACTTTATTTGTGAGTGTTCCCACACTTCTCATGGACCACTTACATCTGCCCTCCGATACGTCGACAAAAAGTAGCATTTTATCATCTTTTTCGACCAGGTTTCTTGTGTGGGTCCTCTGGTCATCTTTCGGAGTTTACCTATCGTGTTCATAATCATTTATAGTGCACGTCACCAGTTCTCTTAACTTTTTGTGCCCTTTGAAACACCTTTTTGCCCTTTTCGCAGCTTTTAAGTGGTTTCCCCTTCATGATCCTTACCTATAATACATCGTCCTCACACGGTCAATTCGTACGACTAAATAAGTCATTTTAATTTCTCTTCTTTAGACCGGTTTATTTGTAGTGCGGCCTCACTATGATACTAATCTTTATCCGGCTTTTTCTAGCCTGTTCTCCATATTGCGTCCAGATCTTACATTTCTTATTTAGTGCCTACTTTAGCCCTTTTTGCCATTTTTCGGCTTTTTGTAGGTATCCTAACCCTATTCATTGGCCTCTTCCTGCACATGACCTCTCGGGTCGTCGCCCCGTGCTTTTTGCTCGTTATTTCCGTCGGTTTTTGTGATAGAGGAGCACTCTGGTTCATACTTCGTCTATATTTTTCTAAGCTGTTCTAACTCTTTTATTGGCTTCCCCGTGCACCTGTTATCCTTTTTGTCCTCCTTATTGACACATTTTCGGCTTTTTGTGGTTCCCCATCTACACTGGCCCTTCTAATCCTGCGAACTGGCTCGTGACGTAGCTTTTTTTACACTTTTTCGACCCGGTTTTTAGGTGTGCGACATCCTCTGGTATTTATTTCGGACTTTTAACTCGCTGTTTCTACTTTTGGGCATTCCATACGTCACTTCACCTTCCTTATTGTAGTCCACATCTTTTTGCACCTATTTTGTGAGGCTTTTAAGGCCGGGTTTTTCAAAGTCATTCCTCTGCCTACCCGAGTTGTCTGAACAGTGCTTATTTTAATCTTTATTTATGGCACAATCCGGTTTTATATTGTGCTGACGTGTCCTCTGGTCTTTCGAGGTCTTTTATATCTTCGCTAGTATTCTACCATTTTGGACGATACGATTCTCAACTAATAATTCCTTTTTGTGTGCCTTTTGCACACCTCACTATTTTGCCCTTTTCGGCTTTTTGTGGATTTACCCCACCTTCCCTGAGCTCTATCTACTTGCTCCAGAGTCGTGTGCACATATTGCTTTTTTGAATTTATAAGTGCGGGTATTTTATTTTATGTGTGCGGCCTCGAACTGTTCACTTACTCGCTTTTTTCTCGGTGTTACTCTACTAATTTAGGACGTCTCGTGACCCACTATTCTATTATGATCACTTTTAGGCCCTTATTGCCTTTTCGAGTCTTTTTGATTAGTGTTCCACCATATACCTGGAATTTCTAACCTTGCACATCCCGGTGGTCGCCGTGCTTTTTATCTTTTTTCCACCGGATTTTTGTATGCGGCTACTTGAATACTCATTTCGAGGGATTTGTCTAACAGTTTTTCTACAATCACTTTTGATGGTGTAGATTATATTCTTATTTATTTTGTATTATCCATTTTTGCTTTTATCACCACACTTTTTTCGGCTTTTTTGTTATGAGTCGCTCCTTAACTGTCCTATACTCTCCTGCCTCCGGTCGTCGCCCGTGCTTTTTCTACTTTTTCGCCGGAGTTTTGTATGTGTGCACGCACATCAGTAAAATAATAATAATAATAATATATAATAAAGTATAATAAATAATAATTAAATATAATAATAATATTAATAATATAATAAACTTAATAATATAAATAAATAATATATATAATAATAAATCAATAAAAATAATAATAATAATAATAATAATAATAATAATATCAATATAATAATAATAATAATAATAATAAATAATAACTAATAATAATATAAAATAAAATTATAATAATAAATAATAAATAATATATATATAAGGTAGAAATAATGAATGCAAGTAAGACAGGTCTTTGTCTAGAATAGAAATTATCATTTTTTGTTTTTGGTGTTAGGGAGTGCATATGATCGTCGGAGAGTATCTTCGTGGACTTTTCTGCAGCTGTTATTAATCTTTTTGGAGTGGCTCGTCCTGTTTGTCTCATCCATTTTGCCACTTTATTGCTTTTTCGGCATCTTGTTGGTTTATATTTGGAGAGTTATCAACATACATCCCCCGATGGCAGTGGGGCCGTGGGGTCCGCCTTGGCCTTGCGAGGTTGTTCGGACAGGTGCGTGTTTATACTATATTTCTCGGTTTTTGGTGTGGCACTCCTCTGGTTCTTCGGCTTTGTTCATCCGCTGATAAACTTCAAATCTTTTGTCGTCTACGTCACTTCTATTCCTTTTGTCCCTTTGCCCTTGTTCTGAGGACAATTTTGTATATGTTCCGATTAACCTAGGCCCATGTCCTATTCCCTCTCGGTGTCGTCACCGTGCTTTTTTACACACATTTTTTCGCCGTGGTTTTTTTGTGTGTGCTGACTTCTTTATAGTTCTTCGCTTTTTCTCTGCTGTTTCCTTTTGGGCGTGCCGTCCTCCCTTTCCTTTTGGTCCCCTTTGCCCTTTTTGCCTTTTCGGCTTTTTTTTGGTTCCACCTATCCCTGGCCCTTCTCTGCCCTCGGTGTAGCCACGTTGCTTTTTTTTTTTCGCCGGTTTTCTGTGCGGCCTCCTCGGTTCTTCGATTCCTATCGCTGTTCTCCTTTTGGCGTCGTTTCCCTTTCCTATAGAGTCCTCTTTTTGCCTTTTTGTGTTTTTTTGTGTATTAACATTACCTTCTCTCGGCGTATTCCCTCCTGCACGCGGTTTGTCGTACAAGTAGTGCCATTTTTTTTTCTTTTTGCCGGTTATGAGTGGATGCGGCTCTTTCTGGTATACGTTTCGGCATTTTTCCTGATGTTTCTATCTTTTGGCGTCCTCTCCTTTATCTTTTTGACCATATTTGCATTGGATCTACTTTTTAGGCTTTTTGTGTGTCCAGGCTTTTGGCCTTCTCGCTGCATCCGGTCGTCGCCGTGTTTCTTTTTCTCACTTTTTATCGACGGTTTTTATTGTGTGAAACATCATTGGTCTCTTCGGCTTTTTTACATCGTGTTACTTCCTTTTTTAATGAAAGTCCCGTCTCATTTCCTTTTAAAATTCCACTTTGCCTTTGTTTGCCCTTTTCGGCTTCTTTCGTGGTTTCCCCTTCTGGCCATTCCTCCTGTCTCCGGTCGTGCTATTGCTTTTTCTCTTCTTTTTCGCCGGTTTTTTGTGTGGGCTCCCTCTGGTTCTTCGCTTCTTTTCGCTTGTCTTCCTTTTTGGCGTCCGTCCTCAATTATCACTTTTGTCCCTCTTTTGCCTTTCAACTTTTTGGTTTTGTCCCTTCATACTGGCCCTAATCTTTCCTTGACATCCCACGGTGTCAAGAACACGTGCTTTTTCAGTCTATTAGCACGCGTGTTATTTTTATTGGTGGTGCGTGACATTCCTCTGTTTTCGGTTTTTCCTCGTGGTTTCCTTTTGGCGTCGCTCGCTCCTTTACTTTGTCCCTTTTGCCCTTTTGACCACATTTATAGATTTTTGCTATGAGCTTCCATCTTCCTGAGGCATCTTCTAATACTGAACTCTCGCTGGTCGCGCCCGTGAGTATTTTTCATCTTTTCCACGCTCAGGTTTTTGGTGTGCGCTCCTCTTGTCATCTCAGTGGCTTTTTCCTCGCTGGTTCTCTTTTGAGAGTGTCTCAGAGTCCTTCCATTCCTTTGAGAGTGTCCCCCACTTTTGCACCTTTTACGGCTATTTTTGTTGTTCAATCAATCTCATAACTCTGCCTCCGGAGTCGACCAGTGCTTTTTTTGTCTTTTGCCGCTTTTTGTGTGCGGCTCTGCGTTCTTCGAGGATTTTTCCTCGCTGTTTCCACTTTCAAGTCTCCTCGATCTACCTTTTTACATTTTGTTTCCCTTTTGCCTTTTTGCCCTATTATAGGCTTTTTGTGGTTACTTCTCTATGCTATTCTCCTGCCTCCCGGTAGACGCTCCGTGCTTTTTCTCTTTTCGCCGTTTTTTGTTGTGCGGCTCACTTGGTCATAATTTTCGGCTTTTTTGAGCTGTATCTCCTTTTGGCGAATCCCGATCACCTTTCATTTGTACCCTATTTTGCCCTATTTTGGCTTTTTGTGGTTCCCTACACCTTCTCCATGGACCTTCATACTCTGCCTCCGGTCGTCGCCCAGTGCTTTTTCTCATATTTTCGCCCGGTTCTTTGTGGTGGGTTCCTACTGGTCTCAATTTCGCTATTTTCTTGCTGTTCTTTTTATGGTCGTCCCGTTCCTGCCTTTCCTTTTTCCACTCTTTTGCTTTTGCATATATGGCTTGTTTGTGGTTTCCCCTCTCCCTGGCCAAACTCAGTAATTACTCAATGGTCGTCGTCTCGAAGTGTTTTATCTCTTCTTTCGTCATCAGATTTTTAGTTGCGGCTCTTGGTCTCCTTCGGCTTTTTCATGATTTATTTCTCTTTTGACCGATCCCGTACGTCCGTTCTCTGCATTGTTGGAGAAGCACGTTTTTTGCCCTATTTAGTGCTTTTTGTGGATCCCCCTCTCTGAGGACCTTCACCTTGCCTGCTACCATCTCGGTCGTCGCCCGTGGATTTTTCTACTTGTGTACGCACAGGATTTTGTGTGCGGCCTCTCTGGTTTTTCGCTTTTTATTAACTTCGCTGTTTCTCCTTTTGGCGTCACCAGTCCTCCCTTTCCTTTTGTCCTACTAGTGTCTTTTCGGCTTTTTTGTCGTGTTCTTACCATATGGCACTTGCTCTGCAGAAGGAGATTTTTCGTGTGATTTTTTATCTTTTTTAGTTCCAGTGTTTTATGTGATGCAGGCTCCTTGGTACTTTCGCTTTTTCCCTCGCTGTCTATCATACTTTATTGGCGTCAACGTCTTTCCCTTTCTTTTTAGTGCTTTTTTGCATTTTGGCCTAGACTTTTCTGTGGTTCCCATCTCTGGCCCTTCTCCTGCCGCCCGGTCGTCTAGCTCAGTGCTTTTTTCTTTTTTCCGCCTAAGGTTTTTGTGTGCGGCATTCTGGTTCTTCGGCTGTTTCTACGCTGTTATCCTTTTGGAGTCCGTCTTACCTTTTCACTTTTGTGCCACTTTTGCCCTTTTTGGGCCCTTTTCGGTGCACTTTTGTGGTTCCACTCTTGGCTATCCTTACCCTGCCACCCGGTCGTCGACCCGTGCTTTTTTCTATTTTCGCACACGGTTTTTTGTGTGCGGCTTCATTGGGTTCCTATTCTGGACTTTTTCCTCGCTGTTTTACTTTATTTACATTGTATGTGTCTTATTTTTATGTCCCCTTTTTTGCCTTTTTTGCCTTTTGATCTTTTTGTTGAGATTCCCATCTATCCTGGGCCCTTTTCTACTTTCATGTCAATCCGGTCGTCGCACGTGCTTTTTCTCTTTTTCGCCGGTTTTATTGTGTGACGGCTCCTTTGGTACATCTTCCCTGCTTTATTACTCGCTGTCTCTTTTATGGCGTCCGTCCTGCCTTTCTCATTTTTGTCACCTTTTATGCCCTTTTGCCTTTTACTGCTCATTTGTGGTTCCCTACCTCTCTTGACTCCTTACCTGCCTCCCGGTCGTGCCCCGTGTATTATTTCACTCTAATATTTTCGCCGGTTTTTGTGTGGGCCTCCTCTGGTTTTCGGCTTTTTCTATGCGTTTCTCTTTTTCCGTCCGTCTCCTTTCATTTTGTGCCTTTTGCCTTTATTGCCTTTTAACGGCTTTATTGCTGGTTCCCTCCTTAGCTTCCTCCTGCTCCCGGTGTCTGCCCCAGTGCTTTTTTCTCTTTTTGCCGGTTTTATGTGTGCCGGCCTTCCTGTGTTCATCTTCGGCTTTTTATCCTCGTGTTCTATCTACCTTTTGGTGTCCCAGTCCTCCTTCTTTATTGGTCCACTTTTGCCCTTTTGGCTTTTTTGATGGTTCCCATATCTCCTTGGCCTCTCCTGTCTACTTGATTCGTGATCCCTGTGATTTTTCTCTTTTTCGCCGGTTTTTGTCGTGAGTGCGGCTATCTGGTCTTTTCCGACTTATTCCTCGCTGTTTACTCCTTTTGGAGTTCCACCGTCTCCTTTCTCCTTTGTCTCATTTTAGTAACTTATTGCCTTTATTCGGCTTCATTTGTGTGTTACCCCCCCTCATCCTGGCCTTCTCTGCCCTTACCGGTGCGTGCTTTTTTCATCTTTTTGCCGGTTTTTTGTGTGCGCTACTCACTAATGGTCTCTATATTATTGGTTTTTATCTCGAATGTTCCTCTTTTAGCCGTCCCGTCCTCCCTTTCCTTTTGTGCTCTTTTGCCTTTTTATAGCCTTTTCAGGCTTTTTGTGGTTCCCCCTTCCGGTACTTCCTCCTGCTACCCGGTCGTGCCCGTGTTTTTTTTTTTGCCGTTTTTTGTGTGCGGACTCCTCTGGATCTTTTTCGCTTTTTCTCGCTTTTGTATCTTCTTTGGCGTCCCGTCCTCTATCCTTTTGGTTCCCTTTTTGGCACCCTTTTGCCTTTTCGGCTTTTTTGTGGTTTCCCCTCATACTGGCCCTTCTCCTGCATCCTCCGAGTCGTGCGTGCTTTTTTATTTTTTTTCGCCGGTTTTTGTTGAGTGCGGCTCACTCTGGTTCCTCTTTGGGCCCCTTTTTTTTTATTTTTTTTATTTTCTTCGCTTTTTTGGGTTTTTTACCTCCTTTTTTTTTTGGTATGCACTACCCTATTGACCTTTTTACCTTTAACTTTTTGCCTTTTTGGCTTTTGCCAATGATATAATTTTTATAATCTTCCTCCTGCTCAGGTGTGCCGTTGTTTTTCTCTTTTTTTTGCACTGTATTGAGTGTGCCGCCTCACTAGGGTCTTTCGCTTTTTCCTGTTTTCCTTTTGCGTCCCTCGTCTCCTTTCCTATTTTGTCCATCACCTTTTGCCCTTTTCGGCTTTTTGTTGATTCCCTCCACTATATCCCTGGCCTCTCCTGCTCCGGTTCGTCGCACGTTGTTTTCTCTTGCGGTTTTTGTGTGGGCATCTGGAACTTTCGCTATTTTCTTGGTTCCTTTGGACGTCCGTTTTTCCTTTTTGTCTCCCCATTTTAATGCCTTTTGCCTTTTTAGAGTCTTATTTGATGGAGTTCCCCTTACTACTGGGCCTTCTCCTGCCTCCCTGGTCGTCGACCCTGTTTTTCTCCTTTTCGCCAGTTTTGTAGAGTGCTCACTCCTCTGGTTTCATTCGCTTTTTATTTCGACTGTTACTACTTTTGCCTCATCCCGTCCTCCTTTCTTTTGTGCTCCCTTTTTGCCTTTTTGCCTTTTGGCTTTTTGTGGTTCCCCTTCATGGCCATTTCCTTCTGTACCTGGTATCGTAGCCCGTGCTTTTTTCTCTTTTTTCGCCGGTTCTTGTGTGCGGCCTCTCTGGTGTTCATCTTTTCGCTTTTTACTCGCTGTTTATCTCTCTTTTGGCGTCGTTCACTCCTTTCTTTTGTAACCTACTTTTCGTGTTATTTTGTGGTTTCTCCCTCTACTGGCTTCATCTTTCATGGGCCAGGTAGTTAGACAACGTGATCTTTTTCTCTTATTTCGTACCCGGTTTTTGTGTGTCCTTATGGTCTATTCGGCTTTTTCTCTGATGTTCCAGCTTTTGGCGTCCCGTCCTCCTCATTTATTTTTTGTGCACCTTTTGCCCTTATTTGGTGACCTTTTCGACTTTTTGTGTGGTACCCCTTTCTCCTGGCTTCTACTGCAGCCCGGTGTGCCGTGCTTTTTTATCTTTTTGACGGTTTTCATGTTGTGCCGGACTCCTCTCGGTCTAATTCGGCTTTTATTCGCCTTTCCTTTTGGCGTCCGATCCTCGACCTTCTTTTGTCCACTTTTGCCTCTTTATTGGCTTTTCGGAGGCTTTTTTGTGGTTCCCTCTCCTTGAGCCCTTCTACTGCATCCCAGTTCGGTCGCCTGTGATTTTTCTCATTTTTTATAGCCCGGTTTTTTGTGTGTCGGCTCCTCCGGTCTCTTCGCTTTTC
Organism: Trachelipus rathkii; assembly: GCA_015478945.1. NCBI lineage: Eukaryota > Metazoa > Arthropoda > Malacostraca > Isopoda > Trachelipodidae > Trachelipus > Trachelipus rathkii. Next base: position 34,559 of record JABUQX010131433.1, read on the forward strand.
TCGCTGTTCTACTTTTCTCATAAGTCACGTCCTCCATTTCTTTTGTAGCCATACTTTTGCTCATTTATTGCCTTTTCGGCTTTTTGTGGGTTCCCCTCTCTCATGGCCTTCTCCTGCTCAGGTCGTCGCCCCGTGCTTTTTCTTTTTTTTTGCCACGGTTTTTGTGTGCCGCTCCTATGGTATCTTGGCTTTTTCATCGGCTTGTTTCCTTTTGGCGTCCGTCTCCATTTCATTTTGTCCACCTTTTTGCTTTTACGGCTTTTCTGTGGTTACCCCTCTCCCGCCCATCTCCTGATCAGTCGTGCGTGTTTTTCTTTTTTCGCCCGGTTTTTGTGTGCGGCTCCTCTGGTCTTTCCGCTTTTTTTCCTCGCTGATTTTCTCCTTTTGGCGTCCCGTCTCTTATTTTTGTCCCCTTTGCCCTTTTTGACCCTTTGCTTTGTTGAATCCACCCTCTCCTTGAAGGCCCATTCTCCTGCTCCCGTGTCGCACGTGGGTTTTTCCTCTCTTTTTCGACACGGTTTTTGTGTGCTAGCATACTCTGGTTTCTTCGGCTTTTATCCTCGTGTTTCCTTTTGTACGTCAACCAGTCTCCTGCCTTTTTTTGTGCCACTTTTGCCTCCGTTTTTGCCCTTTTAGGCGCTTTTTGTGCGTTCCAATCTGGCCCTTCCTGACCTGCCCTAGGTCAGTCGCGTGCGTTTATTACATCAAATGTGCCGTGTGTGTGAGGCCTCTGCATGGTATGATATGTTTCGCTTTTCTAGCTGTTCTCCTTTTGGCCGTCCCGTCCTCTTTTCTCGATAAGTTGTGACCTTTTTGCCCTTTCAGCTTTTTAATGTGGTGATTATGTCCCTCTGAATGGCCTTCCTCCTGCCCGCCGGTGTAGCCGTGCTTTTTTATCTTTTTCGCCGGTTTTTGTGGGGTCCTAATGGTACTCATTGCCTGCTTTTTCTAGGTCTGTGTGATCCAACTTTTGTGGGCACCGATGCCTGCCCGTACGATTTTGGTGCCCCCTTTTGCCTTTTTTGCCTTTTCGGCTTTTGTGGTTCCAACCCATCTCCTGGCCCTTTTCTTCTTGCCTGCCGGGGTCGTGACACGTGCTATTTAATCTGCTGTTTTCGCCATACCGGTTTTTGTGTGCGGCTCGCTCTGGTACATATTCCAGATTTATTTCTCGCTGATTCTCCTTTTGGTCCGTACCTCTTTCATTTTTAAGTCCCACTTTTGCCTTTTGCCTGCTCTTTGTTTGGTTACCCTTCCCTGGCCCTTCTTTGCCGTGCTTCCGTGTGCGCTCAGTGTTTTTCTACTTTTTTCGCCGGTTTTTTGTGTGGAGGCCTCCTCTGGTCATTGAGATTTTTTCTTCGTGCAATACGTATTATACTTTTCCGTCCCACGTCTCACCATTTCTTTGTGCCCTTTTGCATTTTTGCCCTTTTTGGCACACTTTTTGTGGTTCCCTCCTGGCCCCTTCTAAAGGCTGCCTCGGAGATTAGTACGCGCCAGGTGCTTTTTTCATTTTTTGCCGGTTTTTGTGTGCGGCTCATATTACTGCGTACTTTCGTGGATTTTTCTCGCCTGTTCTACTTTTGCGTCCGTCTGTTTTACGTTTTTCCGTTGATTGCAATTTAGACTTTTGTGGTTCCACGCGCCCGTCTGGCAACTCTAATACCTTGAAGGCGTACCACATCCTGGGTGTAGCCCCGTGTTTTTTTCTCTTTTCGCCGGTTTTTGTGTGCGGCTACTTGTTCTTCCTTTTTCTACGTGTTCTCCTTTGAGTCCTTGTCCTCTCCTTCTTTTTGTCCTGCCTGGTGTGCCTTTTGCCTCTTTAAGGGCTAATATATGTGGTTCAACCCCTCTTGGCCCATTCTCCTGCCTCCAGGTCCGGTCGCCAGTGTTTTTACTCTTTTTCGCCAGGTTTTTGTGTGCGGCTCCTCTGGTCTCTTCGGCTTTTTCTCGTGTTTCTGGCCTTTGCCGTCCCGTACTCCATTCCCTTTTTGGTGCCCATTTTGCCCTTTTTTGCCTTTTCGGACTTTTTTTTGGTTCTCCTATACCTGCTTTACTTCCTGACCCTCCCGGTCGTCGCCCGTGCTTTTTATCTTTTTGCCACGGTTTTTATGAGTATGTGGACACTCTGGTTCTCTTTAGCTTTTTTCCCTCGCTTGTTTCCTCCTTTTGGCGTCCCGTCCTCTTTCCATTTTGGTCCCCTTTGCCCTTTTGCTTTTCGGCTAATCCTTTGCCCTGACACAAGCCACATCTCCTGCATCCCGGTCGTAAACGCCGGTGCTTTTTTTTTCTCTTATTTTCGCTCGACGGTTTTTGAGTTGTGCGGCTCCTCCTGGTTCTTCGCTTTAATATTCCTCGCATGTTTCTCTTATTGGCCGTCCCGTCACCGTCTGTTGTTGTGCATTATTAGCGATATTTTGCCATTTTCGCATTTGTGGTTTCTCACATCTCAATGGCAACGTGTTCTACCTAGAGACATTTTGTTACGGTAGGTCGCACCGTGCTTTTTCTTTTTTTGCCGGTTTTTGTGTATGGCGGCTCTTGGTATCTTCGGCTTTTTCTCGCTGTTCTCCATTTTGGGCGTCCCGTCTCCACTTTCCATTGTCGCCGATTTTGACATTTATGGCTTTTTGTGAGGTTCCGTTATAAACTCTCCATGGCCCTCCTACGCTGCAGTGTGCGCTGGTTGAGTCGCGCGGTGTTTTTCTCTTTTTCGCGGTTTTTGTGTGCGGCTCTGGTCTCTTTCGACTATTTTCCTGACGCATTGAGTTAAGATCACTCTTTTGAGAGCGTATCGTCCTAACATTTTCAATTATGGTCCATTTTGACCTCGCATTTTGGGACCTTTTGGGCTAATGTGTTTGTGGTATCCACCCTATCTCTATGGCCCCTTGCATTGCATGGCCTTTTCGGTAGTACGGACCTGGTGATGGTTGGGAGAGATATTTCTACTTTTTGTGGCGCAGTTTTGATGTGCAGATTATCTGGGTACGTCTTCGGTATTTCCTGATGATTTCTACTTTGCAGAGTCAGGTTAATCAACTTCCAGGTCCATTTATTGGGTGTCTTTTGCACACCGTTTTGCCACTTTTCGGCTTTTTGTGGGTTTCCCTTCCTGGCCCTTCTCACTGGGTTTTATCTCGGTCGTGCCAAGTGATTTTTATCTTTTGCGGTTTTTGTGTGCGGCTCTCTGGTATTTCGCTTTTTTCCTTCGCTGTTCTCCTTTTGGCGTCCCGTCCTCCTTTCTTTGTCACTTTTGCCTTTTAGGCTTTTTGTTGTGGTTTCCCCATTACTCCCTGGCCAGTTTTTTCTGACCTGCCCGACCGGTCGTGCAACGTGATATTTCTCTTTTTGCACACCGGATTTTGTAGGTGGGGCGTTCTCATGGTAACTACTGATTACGGTCTTTTTCATACGCTGTTTATCGGCTTTGGGCGTGTCGTCCGTCCTCCTCATTTATTTTGTGCCTTTTCACAATTTTTGGGCCTTCGCTTTTTGTGGTATGTCCCCTCTCTGCCTCCTCTGCGCCGGTCGTCGCCGTACTGTGTTTTCACTCGCTCTCATTTATTTCGCACGGTTTTTGTTGTAAGGCCTCCGTGCTGGTTTGAGTTTCGGCTTTTACCTCGTGGCCTTTGTTTTTTGGCAATGTGTGCGTCCTTTTCCTTTTGATCCCACCTTTTTGCACTTTTTGGTCCTTAATTACGGCACAAATATTGTGTGGAGAATTCCGCCGTACTCCGTAGGGCAGCTATCTCTGACCTCTCGGTCGGTACGACGTGTTTTTATCTTTTTTCGCGTTTTTGTGTGTGCACTGTAGCTAAATTACGCTTTTTGACTCTTCGTTTTAATCGTATTATAGTACAGTAACGTCACATTTTGTTTTGTGAGCACACTTTATGTGCCGCCTTATTTGAACTTTTGGACAGGCTGTGTTTAGAGGGAGAATGTGAATTGGGTTCCCCTTCTGTGGCTTCTCCCTGCCTGGTCCGGTCGTCACGCGCCGTGTTTTTATCTTTTTTGCACTGCCCACAGTGTTTATAGTGTGCCGCAGTCAGTCATGGATGAATAGTTGCTTTTGCTCGCTGTGTATTTCGCTGTTTAGGTCAGTACCCGTCCTACCACTTTATTTTGGTCACTTTTGCCTTTTCGGCTTTTTGTGGTTACCCAACTTCCTGTGACTCTCCATAGGGCTTACGGTCGATACAGCCAGTGCTTATCTCATTTTCGCTAAGGTTATTTTAGGGTGTTGCGGGCTATTGGTCTTTCGCATTTATTTCTCGCTGTTCTCCCTTTTGGCGTATACGTCTCACTTTACCTTTTGTCCCTTTGGTCACTTTGCTTTATTCGTTTTTGTGTTTTCCCCCCTCTCCTGGCCTTCCTCCTGCCATCATGATCGTCGCCCGTGCTTTTTCTCTTTTTACGCTCACGTTTTTGTTGTGCGGATCACTCTGGTTCTTCGCTTTTTCTCGCTGTTATCTTTATTGGGCCGTCCCGTCTCCTTTCTTTGGTGACATTTTGCCTTTTGCCTCTAATTACGGCTTTTTGTGGTTTCAAACTCTCCCATGTGCCATCCTCCTGCCATCAGGTCGTAGCGTGCTTTTTTCTCTTTTTGACGGTTTTTTTAAAATGGAATGAGGTCTTTTAGCTTTTTCCTCGCTGTTTCTCCTTTTGGCGTCCCGTCCTTCTCACATTTTTTTGTCCCCACTTTTGCCTTTTATCGCTTTTTTGTGGTTCCCTACTCATTACTGCCTTCTCTTACCCTGCCGCCCGGTTACGTCGCGTGCTTTTTTTTTTTTGAACCGGTTTGAGTGTGCGGCCATCTCTGGTCATTTTCGAGGTTTTCTCGCTGTTGTCCTCTTTTAGGCGTCCCGCTCCTATCTAACTTTTGTTCCCTTTTGCCCTTTTTGCCATTTCGGTTATTTAGTTTGTTTCCCTTCCTGGCTCATTCTGCTGCCTCCAGGTGTCGCCTTTGCCTTTTTTCTCTTTTTTCGCCGGTTTATTGTGTTGCGGCTCTCTCAGTCTTTTGCATTTTTTCCCTCGCTGTTCTTCCTTTTGGCGTCCCGTCTCTTTCACTTTTGTCCCTTTTTGACTTTTTGCCATTTCGGCTTATTGTGTGAGGTTCCTTCTCCTGGCTTCTTCCTGCACTCCCGGTCGTGACCCGTGCTTCTTTTTTCGCCCGGTTTTGTGTGCGGCCTCTATGGTATCTTCTGGCGCTTTTTACATCGCTTGTTTCTATCTTCATTGGCGTCCCGTCTCTTATTTTGTGTACTTTTGCCTTTTGCTTTTTGGCATTTTTGTTGGTTCACCTCTCATGGCTTCTCCTGCCACTCCGGTTAGTCGCCAGTCTTTTTTCTCTTTTCGGCCCGTTTTTTGTGTGCGGCATCCTCTTGGTCTCTTCCGCTTTTTTTTCTCGCTGTTTCCTTTTTTGGAGTCCCCTGTGATCCCCTTTCTTTTTGTCCATTTTGCCCTTTTGCTTTTCGGTCTTTGGTTGTTCACCCCTCTATACCTGGCCTTTCCTCCTGCTCATTCCCGGTCGTCGCCTCCGGTGCTTTTTACTCTTTTGCCGGTTTTTTGTGTGAGGCACTTAATTTCTCTGGTCTCTTTGGTTTCTTTTGCCTCTTTGATTTATTTGATTTCTAGGTCCTCCTTATTGTGTGCCTTTTGCTTTTTGCTCCTTTTCGTATTTTTGTGGTTCCCCCATCTCTGGCTTTCTCTGCTCCCGAGTCGTAGCCGTGCTTTTTCTCTTTTTTGCCTGGTATTTGTGGTGCGGTCTCTGTGTTCTCTTGGCTTTTACCTCGCTGTTTTCCTTTTGTGAGCGTCCTCGTCCTCTTTTCATTTATGTCCCCTTTCCATTTTCGCTTTTTGTGGTTTCCCCTCTTGCCTCCTGCTGCCATCCCAAGGTCGTCGCACTCGTGCATTTTCTCTTTTTCGCGTACGGTTTTTGTGGTGCGGCTTTCTGAGTTATTCCCGTTTTTTTCTCGCTGTTTCCTTTCGGGTCCCGTCCTCCTTTTTTTGTCCCTTTTGCTTTTGCCTTTAGGCTTTTTGTGGGTTCCCGTACCATTCCCTGTGCCCTTCCTCCTGCCCTCACGGTGTCGCCGGTGCTTTTTTCTCTTTTTACCGCAGGTTTTTGTGTGCGGCTTCTATGTCCTACTTCGGCTTTTTCTATCGATGTTCCTCCTTTTGGGCGTCCTCCTCTTTCTTTTGTGCACCTTTTTGGACCTTTTTGCCCTTTTGGATTTTTTGTGGTTCCTCACTCTCCACATGGCCCTACTTCCTGCCTGCCCTCCCGGTCGTCGCCGTGTTTCTTCTCTTTTATTGCCGGTTTTTTAGTTGTGCGGCTCTTCCTGTTATCTTTTCGCTTTTCCTCGCTGTTCTTCACTTTTGGCGTCCGTCCCTCCCTTTATTTTTGTCCCTTTTGCCACTTTTCGGCTTTTTGTGGAGTTCCCCTCTCCATGGCTTCTTTCCTGCACGCCCGTCGTCGCTGTGTTTTTTCTCTTTTTCGCCGGTTTGTGTGCGGCCTCCTCTGGTCTCTATTGGCTTTTTCTCGATGTTTTTTGCGTCGTCTCTTTCCTTTTGCTTAGCCTTTTATGCCTTTTTGCCTTTTCGCTTTTTTGAGGGTTCCTTCTGGCCTTCTCCTGCCGCCGGTTCTCGCCCGTGTTTTTCTCTTTTTAGCCGGTTTTTGTGTGCGCCGCTTTCTGGTCTCTTGGCTTATTTCTCGCCCTTTCTCTTTTTGGCGTCCAGTCTCCTTTCCTTCTTGGTCCCTTTTGCTTTTTGGCCTTTTCGGCTTTTTTGTAGGTTCCCATCTCTCCTGGCCTTCTACCTGCCCGCGCGGTCGTGCGTGCATTTTTCTTTTTTTCGCCGGTTTTTGTGGTGCGGCTCCTCTGAGTCTACTTCCGCTTTTTCTTCGTTTCTCACTATATCCGTCCGTCTCTATTTCTTTTGTGCCCTTTTGCCTTTTTTGAGGCCTTTTTCGACTATTTGGTGGTTCTACTCTCATCTCACTGGCATTCTCCTGCTACGGTGTCGCCCGTGCTTTTTTCTTTTTTTGAGCACGGTTTTTGTGTGACGCCTCTCTGGTCTCTTAGGCTTTTTCATCGCTGTTCTCCCTTTTGGAGTCCGTCTCAACTTTCATTTTGTACCCCCTTTTGCCCTTTTAGGCTTTGTGGTTCCCCTTCACTGGCCCTCTCCTGCATCGGTCGTCGCCACGTGCTTTTTCTCTTTTTCGTCCGGTAATTTGTGGTGCAGGCTCTCTGCTTCTATTCCGCTTTTTCTTCAACTTGGCGTCCAGTCCTCATTTATTTTGTCCCTTTTGCTTTTGCTTTTTCAGGCTTTTTGTATGGGTTCCCCTCTTAACTGGGCCCTCACCTGCCTATGAGTGTCGCCCGCTGGCTTATTTCTATTTCTTTCGCTACCGGTTTTTGTGTGCGGCTTCACTCTGGTCTCTTCGGCTTTTTCCTCGTATTTTCATCTTATTTGACGTGTCCTCATTTTACTTTTGTAGCCCTTTGCCCTTTTTGCCTTTTTGAGCTTTTTGTGGTTCCCTCTCTGGCCTACCCCGTTTCTTCTCTGACCTCGGTCGCTCGCACGTGGCTTTTTCTCTTTTTCGCCAGGTTTTTGTGTGCGGCCTCTCTGGTATTTTCGCTTTTTCTTTCCTCGCTGTTTCTCCTTTTGGGTCCGTCTCTTTAGATTTTGTCCCCACTTTTGCCCTTTTGGGATTTTTGTGGTTCCATCTCCTGGCCGTTCCTTGCGCCGGTGTGCCCGTGCTTTTTTCGCTTTTCGCGGTTTTTGTGTGCAGGCTCCTCACTGGTCTCTTGGCTTTTTCCTCGCTGTTCTCTTTTTGGCGTCCCGTCTCTTTCCTTTGTTCCACTTTTGCCCTTTTTGCACTTTTGGTTTTTAGTTGTTTCCCCCTCTCCCTGGGCTTCCTCCTGCTCCCGGTCGTCGCTTTGGTTTTTCTCTTTTTCGCCCGGTTTTTGTGTGCGGCTCCTCTGGTCCTTCCGCTTTCTTCCGCTGTTCTCCGTTTTTGGGCGTCCCGTCCCCTTTCTTTTGTCCTTTTGCTTTTGCCCTTTTAGGCTTTTTGTGGTTCCCCTCTCTTGGCCTTCCTCCTGCCCTACCGTCGTCCCCCGTGTTTTATCTTTTTGCCGGTTTTTGTGTGAGGCCTCCTCTGGTCCTTGGCTTTTCTAGCTGTTCTCCTTTTGGGTCCCCGTCCTCTTTCCTTTTGTGCCCTTTTGCTTTTTGACCATTTTCGGCTTTTTGTGGTTCCCCCTCTCCTGGCCATTCCTCTGCCCTCCGGTCGTGCCGTGCTTTTTCTCTTTTTCGCCCGGTTTTTTGTGTGAGGCCTCTTGGTTCTTCACGCTTTTCCTCGCTGTTCTCTCTTTGGGTCCGTCCTCCCTTTCCTTTGTCCCCTTTTGCCCTTTTGCCTTTTGACTGTTTGTGGTTCCCCCTCTACCCTGGCCCTTCTCCTGCCTCCGGTCGTCTTCCCGTGCTTTTTCTACTTTTTTCGCCACGGTTTTTGTGTGCGGCCTACCTCTGGTCTTTCGGCTTTTCCTCGCTGTTCTTCTTTTCCCGTCCCGTCTCCTTTCATTTTGTGCCTTTTGGCCCTTTTTGCATTTTTTGGCTTTTTTGTGGTTATTTGTGATGTGTGTCTCCTTGGTTTCTGTCCTACCCTTTTTCCTCTTTTTGACCCGGTTTTTTTGTTGCGGCCTCTTGGTTCTTCGGCTTTTTCTCGCTGTTTATCCTTTTGGCGTCCCGTCCTCCTTTCTTTGTCCCACTTTTCCACTTTTCGGCTTTTTGTGGTTCCCTTTCCTGGCCCCTCTCTGCTCCGGTCGTGCCTGCTTTTTCTCTTTTTCGCAGGTTGAATTAGAGTTCGGCTCTATACCCTCTGTTTCTGTTCCTCGCTGTTTCCTTTTTGGCGGCCTCGTCTCCTCTTTTGTCCCTTTTGCCTTTTGCCCTTTTAGGTTTTTGTGGTTCCCCCTCTCTGGCCATTCCTCTGAACTCCGGTCGTCGCCCAGTGCTTTTTCTTTTTGCCTCCGGTTTTTGTGTGCGGCCTCCTCTGGTCTCTTTCGGCTTTTTCTGCTGTTCTCCTTTTTGGCCACGTCACGTCCTCCCACTTTCTTTTGTGCCCTTTTGCTTTTTGGCCTTTTCGGGCTTTTTGGTGGTTCACTCTTGGCTTCTCTGCTCGGTCGTCGCCCAGTCGATTTTTATTTTTCGCCCGGTTTTTGTGCGGCTGCTCTGGTCTTTTCGCTTTTTCCTCGGCTGTTCTCCTTTTGGCGTCCCGTCTCTTTTCTTTGTCCACTTTTTCCCTTTTGGCTTTTTGTGGTTCCACCCTCTCTGGCCTTCTTCTGCCAAGCGGTGTCGCCAGTGCTTTTTCTTTTTTTGCCGGTTTTTGTGTGCGGCCTCCTACTGGTCTCTTCCGGCTTTTTTCTCGCTGTCTCTTTTTGGCGTCCCGTCTCCTTTCTTTTTGTGCCCCTTTGCCTTTTTGGGCCTTTTTCGATTTTTGTGGTTCCCCCCTATCCTGGCCTTCCTCTGACTCCACGGTGTCTCCCCGTGTTTTTTTTTTTCGCCGGTTTTTGTGTGGGCTCCCCAGGGCTTTTTCTCTGTTCTCCTTTGAACAAATGGTGATAATTTTGTTTCCTCTTTTGCCCTTTTTTGCCTTTTTTCGGTTTTGTTGTTTCCCCTCTCATGGCGTCCTCCTGCCATCGGTCGTCGCCTTTGTTTTTCTCTTTTTCGCCCGGTTTTTGTGTGCGGCCTCTCTGGTTCTTTCGTTTCCACGTGTTTCTCTTTTGGCGTCACCGTCTCTTTCTTTTGTCCCCTTTTCCTTTTGCCCTTTTGGCTTTTTGTGTTTCCCCCTCTCTGGCCCTTCCTTCCTGCCTCCCGGTCGTCGCCGTGCTTTTTATCTTTTTCGCGGTTTTTTGTGTGCGGCATCTCTGGTTCTTCGGCTTTTCCCTCGCTGTTCTCCTTTTGGCGTACTCTCCCTTTTCCTTTGTGCCACTTTTGCTTTTTGCTTTTGGCTTTTTGTGGTTCCCCCTATCTGGCCTTCCTTGCCTCCGGTCCGTGCGGCCCGTGATTTTTTCTTTTTTTTCCGGTTTTTGTGTGCGGCATCTCTGGTCTCTTCGGCTTTTTACTTAAGTTCATCTTTTCTTCCTTTGGTGTTACTTGTCCCTTTTGCCCTTTTCATCCAGAGAATTTTATGACCACACTGGCTTCTTTGCTCCAGGATATTTGAGGGCGTAATCTTCTCATTTACAGTGGTTATTGTTGTCTTCTGGTCTCTTCGGCTTTTTCTCGCTGTTATCCTTTTGGCGTACGTTTATCCCTTTCTTTTGTTTCCTTTTTGCCTTTTACCTTTTCGGCTTTTTTGTTGTTCCCTCTTCCTGGCCTTCTCTGACTCCCGGTCGTCGCCGTGTTTTTCTCTTTTTCTCCCGGTTTTTGTGTGGGCTCTCTGCGTCTCTCTTCGGCTTTTCCTCGCTGTTATCCCTTTTGGCGTCCGTCTCCTTTCTTTGTCCCCCTTTTGCCTTTCGGCTTTTTTGTTGTTCCCTCTCCTGGGCTTCCTTGCATCCGTCGCTCGCCCCGTGCTTTTTTCTTTTTCGGCCGGGTTTTTGTGGTGCGGCTCTCTCGTCTTTCGGCTTTTTCTCGCTGTTCTCCTTTTGGCGTCCGTCCTCCTTTCCTTTTGTCACTTTTTGCACTTTTGCCTTTTCGGCTTTTTGTGCTTCCCCTTCTCTGGCCTTCTCCTGCATCCGGTCGTCGCCCGTGCTTTTTTTCTACATTTTTGCCGGTTTTTTGTTTGTGCGCCTCTGTCTCTCGGCTTTTTCTCGCTGTTTCCCTTTTTGGCGTCCTCTCCTTTTTTTGTTCCTTTTGCCTTTTGCCTTTTCGGCTTTTTTTTTGTGGTTCCCCTCTTGGCATCTCCTCCTGTCCAAGGTGTAGCCCGTGTTTTTCTCTTTTCGCCAGGTTTTTGGTGTGCGGATCCTCTGTCTTTCGGTTTTTCTGTGTTTCCTTTTTGGCGTCCGTCCTCTTCTTTGTTTCCCTTTTGCCTTTTCCCTTTTAGGCTTTTTTGTTGTTCCCTATCCTGGCCCCTTCTCCTGCCTCCGGTCGTCGCCCGTGTTTTTCTCTTTTCGGCGGTTTTTTGTGGTGCGGCTCCTTGGTCTCTTCCGGCTTTTTCTTTTCGCTTGTTATCCTTTTGGGCGTCAGTCCTCCTTTCCTTTTTTTCCATTTTCCCTTTTCGGCTTTTTGTGGTTCACCTCTCCTGGCTCTCCTCTGCCTCGTCGTCGCCCAGTGATTTTTTATCCTTTTCGCCCGGTTTTTGGTGTGCGGCATCCTCTGGTCTTTGGTTTCTTCCTCGCTGTTTCCTTTGGGTCCCGTCTCCTTTCTTTTGTGCCTTTTGCCTTCTTTGCCCTTTTTGGCTTTTTGTGGTTCCCTTCCTGGCCTTCCTTCTGCCTGCCGGGTCGTCGCCCCGTGCGTTTTTTCTCTTTTTTCTTGGTTTTTATTTTAGTCTTTTCTGGTTCTTCTGCTTTTTCTGCTGTTATCCTTTGCGTCGTCCTCCCTTTCTTTTGTCCCCTTTTTGCCCTTTTCGGCTTTTTTTTGTTTCCTTCATGGCCTTTCCTCTGCTCCGGTCGTGCCCCGTGTTTTTCCTTCTTTTCGCCGTTTTTGTGTGCGGCCTCCTCTCGTCTCTTCGGCTTTTCTGCTGTTTTCTTTTGGCGTCCCGTCCTCTTTCTTTTGTCCCCTTTGCCTTTGCCTTTTTCGGCTTTTTGTGCTTCCCTTCATGGCCTTCTCCTGCCTCCCGGTCGTCGCCCGTGCTTTTTCTCTTTTCGCCAGGTTTTTTTGTGTGTGCTCCTCTGGTCTCTTCCGGCTTTTTTTTTACTATAATTTTTGGCGTACCGTCCTCCCTTTTCCTTTGTTTCCTTTTGCCTTTTTCCTTACGCTTTTTTTGGTTGTTCCGCCCTTCTGGCCCTTCCCTGCCTCGGTCGTAGCCCGTGCTTTTTCTCTTTTTTTCGGGTTTTTGTGTGGCCTCCCTGGTTTTCGGCTTTTTTTAACTCGCTGTTCTCCTTTTGGCGTCCTCCTCCTTTCCTTTTGTCCCCTTTTGCCTTTTCGGCTTTTTGTGGTTCCTTCTGGGCCCTTCTCCTGCCCTTCGGTGTCCCGTGCATGTTTTCCTTTTGCCCGGTTTTTGTGTGGTCTATGGTCTTTTTCGGCTTTTCTCTGCTGTTCTCCTTTTTGGCGTCCCGTCTCCTTTCCTTTTGTCACTTTGCCCTTTTGGCTTTTTTTGGTGGTTCCCTTCACTGCCTTCCTCCTGCCTCCCGGTCGTCGCCGTGATTTTTCTTTTTTCGCCGGCTTTTTGTGTGCGGGCCCTCTGGTCTCTTCGGCTTTTTTTCTCGCTGTTCTCCTTTTCCCGTCTGTCTCCCTTTCTTTTGTTCCCCTTTTGCCCTTTTTGCCCTCTTGGCTTTCCTTGTCTTTCCTCTCTGGGATCTTTGCCTCTGCCTCCCGGTCGTCGCCGTGTTTTATCTTTTTGCCGGTTTTTGTGTGCGGCCTCTCTGGTCCTACTTCGGCTTTTCCTCGTGTTTCCCTTTCTTGAGTCAGTCCTCCAACTTTCCTTTGCCTTTTGCCTTTTTGCCTTTTTCCGCTTTTTGTGCTTCCCTCTCTGGCCCTTCTCTGCCTCGGTCGTCGCCCGTGCTTTTTTCTTTTTTCCGGTTTTTTTTTTAGGCTGTTGGCTCTTGGCTTTTTCTCGCTGTTTCTTGATTCGTCTCGTTTTCTTTCCTTTTGTTTCCTTTTGCCTTTTCCTTTTCGGCTTTTTTGTTGTTCCCTCTCCATGGCCTTCTCCTGACTCCCGGTCGTCAGGCTTTCTTTTTTCGCCCGGTTTTTTGTGGTCAGCGCCCCTCCTGGTACTCCTTCGCTTTTTCTCGCTGTTCTCCTTTGCGTCCGCTCCTCCTTTCCCTTTTGTCCCTTCTTGCCTTTAGGGCTTTTCTGTGGTTCCCTTCCCTGGCCTTCTCCTGACCTACCGGTCGTCGCCCGTGCTTTTTCTTTTTTCGCCGGTTTTTGTGTGCGGCTCCTTGGTCTTTTCGGGCTTTTCATCGCTGTTCTACTTCTTGGCGTCACCCGTCCTCCCTTTTCCTTTTGTCCACTTTTGCCCCTTTTCGGCTTTTTTTGTGTTCCCTCCTCGCCCTTCCTCTGACATCCCGGTGTCGCCCGTGTTTTTTCCTCTTTTTCGCGTTTTTTGTGTGCGGCCCCTCTGGTTTTCTTCGGTTTTTCTCGTGTTCTCCTTTTTCACGTCTCAGTCCTCCTTTCCTTTTGTTCCTTTTGGCCTTTTTTGCTCTTGGTCTTTTGTTGGTTCCCCTTCGGCTCTTCTCCTGCTCTGCGGTGTGCCCCGTGCTTTTTTCTCTTTTTCGCCAGGTTTTTTGTGTCGGCATCTCTGGTTCTTCGGCTTTTTCCTCGTGTTCTCCTTTGCGTACGTCCTCTTTCTTTTGTCCTCTTTTGCCTTTTTGCTTTTCCGCTTTTTTTGGTTCCACCTTCTTCTGGCCTTCTCTGCAACTCTAAAAACATCTCAAAATATAATCTTTTCGAACGTTTTTTCTGTGAAGCTCTCTGGTCTTCGCTTTTTCACTCGCTGTTTCCTTTTTGGCGTCCGTCCTCCCTTTACTTTTGTCCTTTGGCCCTTTGCTTTTTGTGGTTTCCCTTTGGCCTTCCTCCTGCCTCCGGTGTCGACCGTGCATTTTTCTTTTTTTAGCCTACACGGTTTTTAGTAGGGCTCTCATCTGGTTATTCGCTTTTTCTCGCTGTTTCTCTTTTTGGTTCAGTACTCCATTCTTTTGTGCCATCCTTTATGTCTTTTTGCCTTTATTCGGCTTTCTTGTATGGTTTCCCTCTACTGGCTTTCCTACCTTAGAACTCCCGAGTCGTCGCACCCAGTGCTTTTTATCGTATTAGCCGGTATTTGAGTGTGCGGCTCCTCTGGTCTTTCTAGCTTTTTCTCAACTGCTGTATCTCTTTTGGAGTACCGTCTCCTTTTCTTTTGTCCCTTTGCTCATCACTTTTTGCCTTTTTCGGCTTTTTGTGTTCACTCTCTCTGAGCCTTCCTGTACCTTACATGCTCGGTGTGCCCAGTGCTTTTTTCTTTTTCGACGGTTTTTTGTGTTGAGCTCTTCTAGTCACTCTTCGCTTATTCTCTTACTGTATTTTAGCCTTTTGGCGTATCCGCCTCCCTTTTTTTGTCCACTTATTGCCTTTTCTGCTTTATTTGGTTCTTCCCCTCTCTATGGCTTCCTCCTGCCTCCAGGTCGTCGCCCAGTGCTTTTTCTCTTTTCGCCGGTTTTTCTTGAGGCCTCCTCTGGTCCTCTTCGGCTATTTTCTATCGATGTTCTTATATTTTGGAGGTCTCGTACCTCCTTTATTTCTTTTTGATCCCCTTTTGCCTACACTTTTGGCTTTTATTGTGTGAGTTCCCCCTCTCCTGCCCTTCCTCTCACTGCTCCAGGTCGTCGTGACCGTGTTTTTTTCTTTTTTCGCCCCGTGTTTTTTGTGTGCGGCCTCCTCTGGTTTACTTCGGATTTTTCTTAGATGTTCTCTTTTTTGGCGTCCGTCTCTTTTTTTATAGTGCCTTTTTATGAACTTTTTGCACTTTATTAGGAGTTTTAATCTGTGGTTCCTACCTTCCTGGCATTCCTCCTGCATCCGGTCGTGCAAGTGTTTTCTACTATTTTCGTCCACGGTTATTTGTGTGCTGGAGCACCCTTTACCCTCTGGTTTGTTCTCCTAGGTCGGGGCCTTTTACTTTATTTATTTTAATATTTTTTATTTTCCCTTCGCCCGTTCGGCCTTGTCTTCATCCCCATGTTTTGTACTTTCGTGGTAATTTTATCTATTTTGTCACTTTTTGCCCTTTTTGCCACTTTTAGGGCTTTTTGTCAGTTCCCCCCTTACCTGGCCTTCTCTGACCTCCCGGTTCGTCGACCCGTGCTTTTTTATTCTCTTATTTGATCACCAGTGTATTTATTTGTGTGGGCTCTATGGTCTTTCGGCTTTTTTTATTCTGTTCTCCTTTTGGCGTCCGCTCTACTTTCTTTTGGTCCCTTTTGCCCCTTTATCGGTTTTTGTGTTCACCCTTCTGGCATTCTCTCTCCGGTCGTCGCCGTGAATTTCCTACTTTTAGCTACGGTTTTTGTGTGCAGGCTCTACCTACTGGTTATTTCGTTTTATCTCGCTTAGAATTACTTTTGGCGCCCCAGTCCTCCTTTCCTTTTGTTCCACTTTTGCCTTTTTGCCTTTTCGGGCTTTTGTGGTTCCCCCTCTCCTGGCCCTTTCTGATCCGGTGTGCCCGTGTTTTTTCTCTTTTTGCGGTTTTTGGTGTGCCCCTCTGGTCTCTTCGGTTTTCTGCTGTTTCCTTTTGGCGTCCGTCTCCTTTCCCTTTTGTTCCTTTTGCCTTTTTGCCCTTTCGGCTTTTTGTGGGTTCCCTCTCCCTGGTCCTTAACTCTACCTTCCACCTGCCTCATCACAAGGTCGTCGCCGTGCTTTTTCTTTTTATCGCCAGGTTTTTTTGGTGTGGGTCATCTCTGGCTCTTATCTTTATCCGGCTTTTTTGCTGTTCTCCTATTACTTTTGGCGTTCGTCACTCCTTTCCTTTTGTTTTCCCTTTTCACTTTTCTAGGCTTTTGGTTGTTTCCCCTCTTACTGGTCCTCCTCTGCTCGTGTACGTCAGTCCAACGTGCTTTTCTTATTTTTAGCCAGGTTTTTGTGTGGGTTCTGGTATCTTCGAGGCTTTTTCTCGCCTTTTGATTTTCTTTGGCGTCCACGTCCTCCTTATTCTTTTTGTGTCCCCTTTATGCCTCATTTTTTGCTCACCTTTTTCGGTCAGATTTTTTGGTTCCCCCTCTCCCTTGACCTTCCCTTAGTCACTCGTGATCGTCGCCTAGTGATTTTATTTCTTTTTATCACGTTTTTTCATACTGTGCGGTCACCATCCTCTAGGTCCTTATTCGGCTTTTATTCCTCGCTTAGTTATCTTTTGGCGTCCGTCCTCCCTTTCTTTTGTGCCCCTTGGCTTTATTTCGAGGCTTTTTGTGGTTCCCTCTTGCCTGGCCTTCCTCCTGCCTATCGGTCGTCGGTGATTTTTCTTTTTCGCCGGTTTTTGTGGTAGGTGCGGACTTACATCTATGGTTACTAATCGGCTTTTTCTTATCGCTGTTTTCAATTTTTGCGTCCGTTCCCTTTTTTTGTGCCCACTTTGCCTTTTTTGCCTTATTTTCTAGGCTCTTTGTAGTTATGGTTCCCCATCTCCTTGATAGCCCTTCTCTGCCTCCAGGTGTGTCACGTGCTATTTTATTTTTTGCTCGTAGTTCTTGATGTATGCGGCTCTACTCATGGTCTTATAAATTCGTGGCTTTTATTCCTCCAGTTTTTACTTAACTTTTGGGTCGTCTCCTCATATTCTTTTTGTCTCAACCCTTTTTGCCCTTATTTGCCCTTTTTGAGGCTTTTTGTCTCCCCCTCTCCATGGCCCTTCTTCACTGCCCTCCCTCAGGTGTCGCGTGCTTTTTTATTTTTCGCCGGTTTTTGTGATGGGCTCCTTGGTCTTCTTACTGGAGCTTTTTCTTCCTGTTCTCACTTTTGGCGGTCGCGCCTAAATACCTACGCCTCCCTTTTTATCTTTATTTGTCCTTTGCTTTATAATAATTTCGGATTATTATGTGGGTTCCCCTATCATGGCCTTTACTCTGCATCCGGTCGTTTTCTCCCCCTCCCGGCGGCGGCGGCCCCGTAGCGGTCTGTTTTATATATATATTCTTATATATCATATATATATATTATATATTTAATATTATATATATATATATTTATTATATATAATAATATATAAATATATATATATGTATATATATTATATATTTTATATATTTTTATTATATTTTTATCCGGCGTGATGGCTATTCTTAACTGTTTGCCTCCACCCATCTCCTCTCCTCAAAATCTGGGTCCCGAAGGGACCCTGATTTTAAGCTGCGTTCTACTACATTCTCCTTCATCGTCTTCACTCTCTCTCTCCTCCCCCTTTTCTCCCTCACATTCCCCCTCCTTTTCTCGTTACCCTGTCTTTCCGGAGTGAGTGGCCTTTCTATGTTTTGCCTCCCACACTCTCCCCTTTCTCACACTTTTCCCCTTTGGCCCCCTTCCTTGCGGTGTTCCGTCACCCTACCCGTTCTCCGTTCTTACCATCTACTGTCAGCTCCCCATCGTCTTTACCTCCCCCCTTTCATCCCTCACTCCTATCCACTTTTCCCGCCTATGTCTTTCACAGGCGGCTGGCATTTCTCTGTTTGCCCCTCTTTCTTTATTCCCCTTTATCACCTTTTCCTAAACTTCCTTTCGGCTATGTTATCCCCCTTCACCCTATATTACATACCCTCGTACTAATCCCTCTGTTCATCCTCCCCCATTACTCACTCACTCTCCCCTCCTTATTCTTCAGTCCATGTCTTTCGGCGCCTGGCTTTTATCTGTTGCCCTCCCTTATTATTCCCTTTCCCTTTTTGCTTCGCTATGTCGGCATGTTCTATATCCCGTACTCCGCTCTTCCACTATTCACGCCGTTACCTCGTCTTCCTTCACCTTCACCCCCTTTCTCTCTCTCATCCTTTTTCTCACGCCTGTCTTTCCGGCGGCTGGCTTTCTTCTGTTTTGAACCCCCTCCTACTTTCCCCTTTCCCACCTTTGCACTCACTTCTTGGGCTGTCTTCCTAGTTCCCCGCTCTATCCCTCGCGCTCCCTTCGTACTTCGCTCCCCCCTTTTATCTCCCCTCTATACTTCCTTTTCACTCCGCCATGTTTTCGGCGGATGTCACTTTTATCTGGTTTTTGCCCCCTACCTTCCTCCACCTCTTATTTCCACTGTCTCCAACCATTCCTTGCGGCTGTTCTCTCCTAGTCTCCGCTATTCCATCCGCGCTCCACTCTCGTTTAGGCCTCCCCCTTTCTCACTTACCCACTCCTCTGGTCTTCACGCACCTGGTGACCGGCAAGGCATGCCTGGGTTTTATGTTTGCCCCCCCATCTTTGTTTCGACAACACCTGTGTGCGGCTATTCATCCACTTCACTTGCGGGCTGTTGTTAACGTGCAGCAGTCTAACGCTCTATCTCGCGTGCAGCGCTACAGGAATCGCTACGTGGATTATTTACCACACTTTTTCACATACATTAACATCTTCACACTATTTCTCCCGACCTGTTTGTGCCAGCGGTGCTGGCCTACTTCTCTGAATATTGCACCCCTCCTTGGATGTCCTTGCGCTTATTACCCGTAATAGACGCCATGTGCTTTTGCAGGCGTGGGTTCCGCCTGCACAGTATCGCCGTATTCCTCTCCGCACTCCACTTACGGTATTGTCCTCCACAATCTTTCCCCCTTCTCCTCTTTTCTCGTCTCTTGATTGTCCGAGGCACGCTGGCTATTCGCTCTGTTTGACCCCGTCTTCTTATGAGCGCCAGTCTTTTTGCCCCCTTCCTTGGGGCTGTTCTGATAAAGGGCTCGTCTTAACCGGTTCTCCATCCGCAGGCGCCATGATCGTTGAATCTATACTTCCCCCCTTTTCTCACTCTTCAACTGTTACTCAGCTCTGTCTGTGTCTCGGGTCACCTGGCCATTTACTATGTTTGTAACTTCCCATCCTCCCTTTTCCTTTCCCATTTTGCCATTCTGGGTTGTCTTCCGAATATCCACGTCTACCACTCTTCCCCTCGCGCTCTCGTCTTCTCCCTTCTTCTTATACTGTCCTTTACCATGCTCTTTGTCATCCGCCTGTCTTTCCGTGTCAAGCACGGGCCTTTTCTGTTTGCCCCTTCCTCTTTCCCCTTTTCCCCTTTTCCCCCCTTACCCTTACACCTCTCCCTCCCCCCTCTCCTTCTTCCCGTCCGGCGCTCCCCTGTCTTCTCCCCCGCCCTTTCTCACTCTACCCCTGCCTTTTCTCCGCCTGTTTTTCCGGCGGCTGGCCATTTTCTGTTTGCCCCCCCCTCTCCACGCTTTTCCACCTTATTGCCCATATTCACATATCCCCTGCGCCTGGTTCCGCCCCGTCTCCCGTTCCCCCAGTCCTCTGTCACTGCCCCTCGTTTGTGGGCGCAACCCTCCCTTTTCTCACGCACCATGGTGCCTTTGCCTTTGTTCGCACCTCTGTCTTTCCCAATCGGGACTGCCATAATTGTTGTTGCCATCCCCTCCTGCACTCTCCGCTTTACCCCTCTGTTATGCCCCCTTCATTGGGGGTGGTTATCATCGCGCCACGATCTGTCGTTCTCCCCTCGACAGCCGTCGCTATCTTGTAATATTTGCCCCCTCTTTCTCCACTTGCCACTCATCCGTTATATTCTTCGCAGCCATGCTTTTTCGGCGGCTGGTACCATTTGCTCTGTTATGCCTCCTACCACTTACATGCCCTATTATCTCACCATTTCCCTTTGCCACTTTTGCGGGCTGTTATCGCCACCCCGTCTCTCACCGCTTTCCCTCCTGACCGCTCCAAGTCGGTTATCTCGCCTACCCCTTTCCCTCCCCTTCTTCATGCCATTATACTCGCCTGTTCAATTCCGGCTCAGGATGGCAACCTTAATCTATGTTCTTAGCCTCACCTCCTCTCCCTTTCCTCACCATTTCCCTTTTTCCTCACTTACCCTCCACTTACTTGACGGCTGTACCTCTCCACTCTCTTTATTATCCCATCCGCCTGCATCTCGTTATTCCTAGCCCACTTTTCTCCACATATATCTCATCCTTTTCTCGCCTATGTCTTTCCGGCGGTGGCCACATTATTCTCTGTTTGCCCCCCCCCTACTCCCTTTCCTACCTTTGATACCCATTCTCCACTTTGAGGCTGTTTGCCTCACCCGTCTTCACCGCTTTCCTATCGCCTGCAATATCACTGTTTCCTCCTCCCCTTTTCTCACTATCTACAACCTCCTATTTCTCTACGCCTGTCTTCCGGCGGCTGGGCTTTTTATGTTTTGCCCCCTCCTCTCTCCCTCTGTGACTTCAGTCACTTCTGCCCCTACATTCATTGGGCCTGTTCCTCCATCACGGTCTCCCGCTCTTCCATTCTCGCGGTGCGACCACACACATACGTATTTAAACATCCCCCCACTCAACTTTTCCTCTATCTCCTTCCCTTTTCTCCAGCACCTGTATTTCCGGGGTATCCTAATTAATGTTTGAGCCAACTCACATCTCTCTATTATCTTCCCTTTTCCTCCTTTTTCCCACTACATGCATTGCTTGCTTTACAAGTTTTATACCACCTCAGCGACGTCACACTAGTTGTTCTACACTCCACCTTTCTCCCCTTTCCATACACTTTTCTCGCACATAGTATTATATAATGCGGAGCTAGCTCTTGTCTCTGTTGCCAACCACGCTACTCACACTTCATTGTACCCCTTTTTTCTACGTACATATTGAGTGGACAATGAGATTCCGTGCCACCCGTATTCCCGACTTGGTGCCACTGACTCCACTCCTTGTTCACAGTACTGCACCCCCTTTTCTAACCCATCTTGGTCCCATCCTATTTACTTTTCCCTCGGCCCCCCTTGGTTTTTTCCCCCGGGGCGGGGGGACTGGCCCTGTTCTCTGTTTGCCCCCCCCTTCACTTTCCCCCTTTGCCTCCCTTCCCTGGCTGAAAATAGTTAGTTACGTAACTCGAGTTCACGGCGGCTTCATGTCGCGCTCCAGCGTCATCGCTAGACTTTTTCCATTTCCCCACCCCCTTTCATATCACCTTCGCACCACATAATATTACTCCGACACTGAATTTTTAGGGTGACTCAGTGTTTCAACACTATTTATGTTATTAAACTATAGTGGACGGCCTGTTCCTTGTTTTGCCCGCCCCTTCTCACTCTACTTCTCCTTATTACAGTTCACCCATCTCTAACACATATTCTCTCTATTAAATGAACAGTGTCTTGTTCATTTACTCGGCAGTCTTACCAGGCTATTTAATACGCCGTGACTATCTTGTTATACCCTCTCACTCCCCCCCTTTCTACACCTTATATCGTCCTCCTTACCTCTCATCCGGGCTGTTTTCTCAAGGCTGGTACCTGGACCTATTTATACTGTTTACTCCCCCACCTATTCCACAATTCCCCTTTTCCCTTTTGGCCTCTTCCCTTTGATAGTCGGACTTGCGTAGTATTACCAGCACCGTCCTAACTCTTCTAATCCACCTCATACGAGCGACGTGGGAGGTGAGGGGGGGGGGGGGGGGGGGGGGGGTAGTTAATAAGTCTCTTAGTACGCTTACTCTCTTCTCCCCCCCTTTTTTCACTCTCACTTCTCACTTTTCTCCGTCACTAGTCTTATCCGGCGGACTTTCTTTATTTGATTTGCTACCCCTCTCTTTTTACCCCTTTCCCATTTTCCCCCTGTATTAGCGGCCTTAGCTCCTTTGAGCCGTCTCCGTATCTTCCCCCTCCGCGCTACCTACATAGTGTTCCTCCCCCCTCTTTCTCACTCTCACCTCCTTTGCTCGCTGTTTTCGGACGGATGGTCTTTTTTGTTGCCCCCCCCTCTCCCTTCTCCCGCCTTTTGCCCCACTTCCTTGCGGCCTGTTCCGCCCACGTCTCTTCCGCTTTCCCTCGCGCACCTCCCTCGTCTTCTCTCCCCCCTTCTCCCCTTTCCCCTCCTTTTCCCCTCTCCGCCTGTCTTTCCAGGCGGGACCATCCCTCCTACTCCACCTTCCTCCCCTTTCCCCTTTTGCCCTTTTCTTGCGGCCTGTTCGCCCCCGTTCCGCTCTTCCACCTCGCCTCCCTGGTCTTCCGCCCCCCCTTTTCCCTCTCCCTCCTTTCTCGCCCTTTTTCCGGCGGCTGGCCTTTCTCTGTTTGCCCCCCTCTCCCATTTTTCCCCTTTCCTGTCCCCCCTTTCCTTGAGGCTGTACTCCTCGTCTCCCGCTTTCCCTCGCGCTCCCTCGTATTCTCCCCCCCCCCTTTCTCCTTTCTCCTCCTTTTCTCCGCCTGTCTTTCCGGCGGTGGCTTCCTCTGTTTGCCTCCCCACTCTCCTAGTTCCTTTCCACTTTGGTGACGGATTACATCTATTATGGTGTCACTCACGCCCCGTCTCGCTATTCCATCCGCCGCTCTCTCGTCTTCTCCCCCCCCTTTCTCCCCTATCCACATCCTTTTCTACGCCCGTGTCTTTCCGGAAGGCTGGCTTCTCTGTTTGCCCTGCTCCTTTCCCTTTGCCTCTGCGGCCTGTTCCGCCGTCCTCCCGCTTTCCTCCGCCGTCCCCTCGTCTTCCTTCCCCCCTTTCTCCCCTCTCCCACCTTTTCTCCGCCCTGCCATTTCCAGGGACTGGCCTTCTTGTTTGCCCCCCACTCTCCCTTCCCTTTTCCCCTTTTCCCCCCTTCCTTGAAGGCCTGTTCCTCCACCGGTACTCCCGTTTAACCCTCCGCCGCTCCTCTTCTTCTCCCCCCCTTTCTCCCGTATACATCCTTTTTCTCGCTGTTTTCCGGCGGCCTGGGCATTTCTCTGTTTGCCCCGCCACCCATCCTCCTTTCCCTTTTGCCCCCTTCTTGGGCTGTTTCGCCCACCCGTCTCAGCTCTTCCATCCGCGCTCCTCGTCTTCTCCCCCACCTTCTCACCTCTCCCCTTCCTTTTCTCCGCCTGTTTTCCGGCGGCATGGCCCTTTCTCTGTTTGGCCCCCCATGCTCCTTTTCCACTTTCCCTGTCCCCTTCTGCGGATGTTCCTCCCGTCTCCCGCTATTCCCCTCGCGCCGCTACCCCTCGTTTCTGCCCCACCTTTCTCCACTTACCCTCCTTTTCTCGCCTGTTTTCGCGGACATGCCTTCTCTTTTTTGCCCCCCCTCCTACCTTTACCTTTCCCCTTATTCCCCCTTCCTTGACGGCCTGTTTCCTCCCGCTCCAGTTTCCCATCCGGCTCCCCTCGTGGTTTTCCCCCACCCTTTCTCCTCTCACTCCCTTTTCTCCGCCTGTATTTTCACGGCGGCCTGCTTTTCTATGTTTGACTCCCCCTCCTCCCTTTCCTTTCCCCCTTTTGCCCCTTCCATTGCGGCCTGTTCCTCCCCCGGTACTCCCAGCTCTTAACCTCCGCCGCTACTCTACGTACTTGCTCCCCCCCTTTCTCCCCTCTCTCCTTTTCTCCCGACCCTGTCTTTCGGCGCCTGGCCTTTTATCTGTTGTGCCCCCCCACCTCCTTTACCTTTTCCACCTTCCTTGCGGCTTGTTTTCCGCCCCGTTACAGCTTCTTCCTCGCGCTCCCTGTCTTCCTCCCCCCTTTCTCCATCTCCCCTTACTTTTCTCCCCCTGTCTTTCGGCGGCCGGCCTTTCATTGTTTGCCCCCCCATCTCATTTCACTTTCCCCTGGTCCCCCGATTCTTGAGCTGTTTTTCTCTCTCCACCCCTCCACCCCTCCGCGCTCCCCTCGTCTTCCTCCCTCCCCTTTCTCCAACCTATACCTCCTCTTTCTCCGACCTGTCTTATCAGGCGCCTGGGCCTTTACTTGTTTGCCCCCCTCCCTCCCCTTTCCACTTTTTGCCCACTTCCCTTGAGGTGGTTCCGCCCGTTCACGTCTTACCCTCCGCCGCTCGCTCGTCTCTCCCCCCCTTTCTCACCCTTACCCTCCTTTTCTCACGCCTGTCTTTCGGCGGCCTGGCCTTTCTCTGTTTGCCCCCTCCTCCCTTTCCCCTTCCTCCCCTTCTTGCCTGCCTGCCAGTCTCCCTTCTTCCTCGCGCCCCCTCGTTTCCTCACCCCCCTTTCTCCACCTTCGCCCCCTCCTTTTTCTCGCCCTGTCATTTCCGGCGGCCTGGCCTTTTACTTGTTTGCCCCCCTCCTCCCATTTCCCCTTTCCCCTTTTCCCCTTCCTTGCGGCTTTCTGCACATACGTGCCCCGCTTTCCCCCTCTTAATATCACATGTTCTTCTCCCCCCCCCTTTTCCCCTTCCCTCCCTCTTCTCCGCCTGTATTTCGGCGGCTGGCGCCATCCTCAATAATACACTCTCCCATTTCCCTTTCCCTTTTCCCCCATTCCTTTGCGGGCTGTTTCCTCCCGTTTACCGCTCTTCCCTCGCCGTCCCTCTTTTCCTCCCCCCATTTCTCCCGTCTACCCCTCCTTTTCTGCCCTGTCTTTCGGCGGCCTGGCCTTTCTCTGTTGCCCCCCCCTTCTCCCCTTCCCCCTTTTCCCTTTTCCCATTCCTTGCGGGCTGTTCTCCCGTCCTTTTCCCTCCGACTCTCTCGTCTTCCTCCCCCCCCTTTCTCCCCTTCCCTCCTTTTCTCCCTGTCTTTCCGGCGGCGCCTTTCTCTGTTTACCCGTCCCCCTCCTAGCCTTTCCCTTTTGCCCTTCCCTGCGGCCTGTTCCGCCCCAGTTCCGCTATTCCCTCTTCAGCTCCCTCGTCTTCTCCCCCCCCTTCTCCCTATCCCTCTTTTTCGCCCTGTATTTCCGGCGCTGGCCTTTTTGTTTGCCCCCATCTGCTCCCTTTCAATTTCCTTTTCACCCCCCTTCCTTGCGCCTGTTCTGCCACGTCTCCCCTCTATCTCCCCTCCGACGCTCCTGTCTTTCTCCCCCCCTTCTCCACTCTCCTCCTTTTTCTCGCGCTGTTTTCCGGCGGCATGGCCTTTCTCTGTTTGCCCCCTCCTCCCTTTCCCCTTTTCACCCTTTTGGCCCCCTTACTTGCGGCTGTTAACTCCCCTCTCTTCCTTATTCCTCCGTGTTCTACTTATATTCTCCCCCCACTTTCTCACCTCTCCCCTCCCTTTTCTCCGCCCTGTCTTTCTGGCGGATTGGCTTTTTATGTTTGCCCCCCCATCCTCCTTTTCCCTTTTGCCTTCTTGGCGGCTGTTCCTCCCGTTCCCGCTATCCCCCTCCGCCGCTCCCCTCGTTTCTCCCCCCCCCCTTTCCCTTCGCCTCATTTTCTCAGCCTGTCTTTCGGCGGACCTGGCTTTCTATGTTTGCCCCCCACCTCTCCACTTCCCCATTTCCCTTTTCCCCCTTTACTTGCGCTGTTTATGTCACGTCTCCCATCTCTTACCCTCGCCGCTCCCTCGTCTTCCTCCCACCCCTTTTACCCCTTCCTCCTTTTTTCTCGCGCCTGTTTTCGGCGGCTGGCCTTTCTATGTTTTTGACCCCTCTCTCCATTTCCCTTTCCCCTTTTGCCACCGCCCATTCTTGAGGACCTGTTCCTCCGTAGCCCCGCTTTCCTCTGCGCTCACTCGTCTTTCCTCCCCCCTTTGTTCACCTTCCCTCC
>JABUQX010131435.1:0-7500 GCA_015478945.1 Trachelipus rathkii
TGTTTCAGTTAATAAATAAGATATATAATTTTAATAAAAGTAATTAATATAAAATTAAATTTATGAAAAAGAATTCTCTCATCAATAAGGGAGATATGGAATAATTTGAGTTATAACAAAAATACTAATTATACTCTGCTTTATATGTAAAAAATATTATCTTGTTGCTTTTACGCTTTATATTCCACTGGCGAGTTAGATATAAAGTTTATGGAATTAGGATCCATAGAAGATGAGTTGCGTATATGCCAAGACTTAATAAAGATTAATGCAGTTGTTTGGCTTGGTGGGGAGGGATCTTTAATCCTAAGATAAGAATTTAGATATCATGACCTAGGAGTTTCGTCAAAGTGCTAAACTTGCTACATGCTCAGGTAAAAGTAATTCACATGTGTCTTAATTGTCAGTATTTGTATTTTAATCTTTAAAGGCATTTTCTATAATAAGTTTTAGGCTTTAGAAGGTGGTCACATGGGCTAAGGGAGGACCTGTGAGGTCCCAGGACAAGATGTGCACCAGTAAAATCTCATTTATTAACCTACTCAATCGCGTGGAAGTCACGGAGATCCCTAGTCTTATACCCGCTCCGGGTTCCCGGCGACTTACACTCTTCCTCTCGGTCGGCGTTTGGGACTCACTCGTTCATGCCCAGACACACCTTACCTAGCTTCATCGTTGTCACTTTTTTTTTCACACGTAATTGAGTTTCTATTCTTATGATTTTATTTTCTATAAGTTTTACTATAATAAATGTAAACGTTAAAAAACTTCTATAATACAGCTAACTAATATTTAGTTATCTAAGATAATTGCAGATTAAGTAAATACTATATTCGTCTGGTCAATCTAATTGATGTGACGCAAATCGTTATTTTATATTATAAAAGTTATTAATTAAAAAAAGTAAAATTTTTAAGCTAATTTCTTTAAAAAATTTGCTTAAATAAAGTTCTTTGCCTTTTTGCTTTCGTGTTGGTAGGCAACTTATCGAGAGTAAAAACCAATAAAAAAATATAAGATTTACTTTAATTATTTCTAACATCAGCACATTCATTTTGCGATCTGAAGCACACTATCACTTATAGCGGTGAAAATACAAGCTTTATATGTCACACCTAACACGATGTTAGTCCAGTATAGCTCAAGCGGGAGTGATAGGAAATGTCTAGCGGTCTGCAGTTCATGCCACGACTTTACGCACTTGATTTCTATCCATCACTACGATTACATTTCTGGCCACCTTGTTGCATATTTTTTAGTTACTTTTTGACGCGTTAATTCCTCTACTGTTGTAACTTGGGTCCCAGTGTGTTGTACCCTTTAGGTTTGGTGTGTTAACCACCGCAGCTATGCACGCCTCATATCTTTTCGGCTTAAGGGATGACCGTTAGAATGTATTCACTCACTTTTCACTATGCGGGTACATATCTATTGAGTAATCAATTTGGCCAAACCCCATTCACCCATAGCGTTACACTAAGCGTTGGTGGATCGGGGGCCGGGTGGGACTTAAATTATGTGATAAATAACTTTACTTATACAAATATAACCTCGCAAATTTTCTTGCCTTTATCGTCGAAGTGCTTCATTAATGTAAACAATTAACTTTATTTAAGGTAGAAATGCTGCTATCCATCTTAACAACTAATACTAATGAGATACCTTACTGTTTATATTTATATAATTTTGCTATAGCCTACAACAAGCGACTCGTACCTCTCACAGAATACCACAAATTACTAAAGGCCTATAAATTACACTCTAATAGCATATAGATTCATCCCTTCAATTTATTTGCTTAATTGTGAACATTTCGCAGACTTTCTCATAATCACAAAATCAATTGAGCATTTTCTTTACTATAAAAATCTCTTTATTAAAAAAGACCAATACTCTAGGCTCTCATTTATATATCCAACTTTTTTTAGTACCAAAAACTTTGTTTTTATTCACATGCACAGTATCACTGCACACCTTTTGTTTGAGTTCTCTTTGGTCGCATCAAAATTGGAATGTAATTGCTACTATGTTTAAGACTTTATCCGAACTGTCCTCTCATTTAAAAAAAATTTTTTAGTCAAAATTTTTACTTTTCTGTATTTTGTAAACACCATAACCCCACCAAATCCTACTCCCATTATCCCAGCTTTCCTCTTAGGCCTTCCCTCAAACGCCAAAGAAATCCTGCTTGGGGTTTACTCAAAACGGTTACACTCTCTCTAGCATTACATAAGCTTTCTTTCTTTAAATCAGGGGGCGCAAAAACTTTGGTGCACAAATACGCAATTACTCGGGCCTATACAAAATATGCTATATTGCGTGTTACTTTAGTTACTTCTTTGGCTCCTCGTAAAGCAACATTGGCCGATTGGATACCGCATGCATCTTTATTAGCTTTATATTTTAGCATTCAAACACTGAGCTAGCCTACTTCAAAATACTTGCTTATAAACACCTAAATTCTTTTCTGGTCCCATCAGACTAAGCCAATCCCCATATCTATCCGTAGTTAAAACATTTTTTTTGGGAGTAACATAGGTGAAGAACCTTATCATTTTGATATTTTAAAATCTCATTTTGCGTACTTTCTGCCCACCCAAGAGTTATCAAGATCATTTTGAATCTTTAAATGGCACCTACACTATTCCTAACTGATGGTGGCCACTTAAGTATCCATCGCCAAACTAAGAAGAGATTGCATCTAAAGTCCGGTCTAAAGTCATTTGATATATGAGGAAACATAGTGGACCGCAGCACTGGAACCTGTGGGACACACTGCTTCACTATTTACCCATGATGAGTTATTGCCAAGTATATATGGAGCATTTGATCACTCTTTATTAGGTTCAATTAGAAATTTACTCATAAATACATGTAAATATGCGAATTAATAATATCAATACGTAGGAAGATGATAAAGAAAAATAAAAACTAATTGCAAGTTAAAAATCCACAATTACTTGGCTATTACAAGCACAAGTACCCGGTGAATACAAAAGGCTCATGTATCAAGTTACAGTATACAGCTGGTTTTGCACACTGCAGTGACAAGTACAAGTACATGGTATCCAAGAAAATGTACTTAAGGTACAAGTACTATAGGTATTGTCACTTGGACAGCCCAAGCCTTGAATATACTATATAACTTGATTAAGCGGGAGTATATAGTATGATATATTATATAGATATTATTAGATATATATATATAGTATATATAATATAGTAATAATATTATATATATATAATAAGTAGTAATATAGTATATATATATATATTATACTATATATAATAATATATACACGGATATTTTAGAAGTCGAGCCTTAGTCCCCGCTTTTCGCTCTTTCGCGCGTTCTTCTAATATAGAAAAATATATGGTCCAGTTTTTTCTGAGAAGTCAACGCTTGTTTCCAGAGAGATCCCGCTATTTTTCCCGTTTTCAAATAATTATCGAATGAGTTAGAAATACAAGTTTTTATTTTAGTGCAGTAATTACATAATGATTATCTATATAATATAATATACTAATTTATATATATATATATTATAGTAGTATATAGAATATATATATACTACTATCTCTAGATAGTAATATATAAGTATAGTAATTTAGTTATTATAGTATATATATATATATATATATTGTTAAATTAACTTTTAACGCATATGGAATTAAATTAGGATAGCTGCCGAAAAGTTGCTATACAAACTATGAAGTTTAAACTATAAGTCATGCACAAAATAGGTAATTTCCGTACAATCATTCAGTATTATAATAAATAATTAAAAAAGTATCTAAATTGCGGTGCTAAAAAAGTTTTCATAGGAGCTGTTATGCGACTTCCCATGCTTTTGCAACTTTTAAGATGGTGATGGACTAGGAGACATTCTAGGAAATGGTGACCTCTTGAGTTCGTCTTCTGCGTACTGTATCGAAAGATAAAATAAGGGTTTAATTGATTGCGAAACTAGATACTTTGAGCAAGATTAACGAAGAATTCATCTATTATTAAAGAATGATGCCTTGTTGATCGATACAGTGAGCATCTTTGGTGGTGAAAGATTTTTTGTCTCCTCATTCGGGGATGTTTAAAAGCGATGTAACTTCCCTTCCTCCGCTCTTGAGTAAAGTAGTAGGAAGTTTGATGTGCTTCGGATCGATAGCATTAGAAGTCGTCCCAATCCACGTATCTTAGAGATGGAGGCTATCTAGCTAGGGATATTTACTAAACGCATTAAACTATGATAGTAGTTAACAGTGGACTATTCAATTAGGAAGCGCATAGGATTTTGTAAATAAGTTTAGAACATGTCGTAAAAAGCTTTAATACAAATCTTTTAACATAGGTATTGATCGAATAGAGTCAGGGAACTAATAGGTTCTAAATTGTCTGAAATGAGCATTCGTCCTAACTATATATTTTATGGGCAGAATAAAGCTCTAAAAAATTGACTCGAACGTATTATTCGATTTGAACTATTGAGATTCTTGGGTAGAAATGACATTTCTTCAAAATGACCCGAAACTGCTAGAATTTGTCAATTAAGACGCCATTCTAATATTTGTAATAGATTAATAAAGATGTTTTATAAGACATGTCTTAATTCTGATTTGACTGCACTCGGAATAGGTAATTGCATCGCCTGACATGTTCAGGTAAGAAGCAAGACGCCTTATAAAAATTAGTAGAAATGAGCCCAATGAATGCATTGGAATTTGCACTTAAGACGCAGTCCTATTGATTTGAATATGAAATAGACTATGGTAAAGTTATATCCTTATATTAAAGAAGCTCACAAAATACTACAAGATCTGGACGAATTAATGAAACACACCCTAAGCATCCGCACGAATGATAGCGATAATCCTTAAGATGCAGTACTTGAGAACGCTGCAATAACTACTTATATTTCGTTAATGCTAATGAAGGAGGACTTCTCAACATAAAAGTTTCATGATCACTTTTTAAACTATTAAAATCACTAAATGAATGTGAAATTAGGTAGTATAAAGCTAACAAATTGAAGCGTTTTGATAGGATTAGGTTATTTTTAAACCGAGATGACAAGATTTTCAGCGCTCTATCCTAATCCTTAGTATAGCGCTTGATAATTTAGTTGACATGAGCACTACAGTCGGTAGACAAAGTTTAAGTTAAAGCGATAGAGGAACTTCGACTAAGTTCGAAAGAGCTTTTATAAAAACTGATCGTCGATTGCTTAAAAAGGTAGTAGACTGTCGTACAAGTTTTCAAGTAGTAACGAATCTTTAGAAGCTCTTAAATAATGTCTTTGAAAAATGGGAGTTAAAACCCTTTCCCATTTTTTGACATTATTGAACCGATGTTAAGAACTTAACAGGTTTTTAAACAACCGGGGAGGGAAGTCGACCCTCCATTGCGACGGGAGGTCATTCAAGATAACATAAATCGGAAAAGTTTCTTCTTAATAAAGATGAATGGATGAGAAACTAATTATGTACAAATTAAAAATTAGTTTATAAATCATAAAAAAATATCATGCAGTTTTCTTCTTCGATTTGACACTTCCCGGTATGTGATCCGATATCATACTCACTAAAATAGATAATACACTTCTTTCGAATGAAGAAAAAGCTGAAAATGAGATATCCGTTCATTTGTTGAAAGACGCAGTATGTAAACAGCAAATCCAACATTCAATGAAATATGATGACAAAAAAATCTTGGAAAAATTTCGAAAAAATGTTAAATTTAACGAATGAACATGTAATATAAAATAAAATTCTATGTAAAAGTTATTAATTCCTTCAAAATGTTAAAAGACCGAAAACAAAGCTTTCAATTTGTTAAAATTGAAAGAACTGAAATCTTCAATATTTAAGATCTGAAAGCAGTGTAACCAGAAAGTTCTAAATGTGTTATAATTTTAACTTTTTTATAACGCAATATGGAATTTAAATTGGAATACTGCAAGTTGCTAGAGAAAGATAAGAAGTTAATGAACAATCAGTGCACAAATGAAGTATTCCTACAATCATTAATTATATATGAATAATAAATCAAGTAATGTATAGAAGAATGATTAAAGATTATGCATCATCTTTGGAGCTGTAGCGACTGTCCATGCTTTTTGCACTTTAGAGATGGGATGACAGATGAATTTCCATGAGGAAGGGTGACCCTGAGTTGTCTCTTGGCGAACTGTAATCGAAAGAACTAAAAAGGTTAAATATGATTGCCGAATTAGATAACTCTTTAGCATAAGAAACGAGGATTATTGATCGACCATTAATTTAAAGAATGAATGCTTGTTGATCGACTTAAGCGAAGCATCTTGGTGTTGAACGCATTTTTTGTCTCTTCATGGCGGGGGAGTTTAGAGGGCGAGTAACCTCCCTGTCCTCCCTCTTGAGTAAAGTAGTAGGTCAAGTTGTTGGTTTCGGTAATATCCGATAGAACATTCAGAAGCTGTCAAATCCAGATCTTTAGGAGATGGAAGCTGACTTAACCTATTCATGGCGATATTTACTTAACATAATAGTCAGTATTGGAGCAGTGAAGAATTGAATTAGGATAGCATAGGACTTCGTGTACTAAGTTTAAACATGTCGTATATAAGCTTAATACATAATTTTAACCTAGGTATTTTTGATTCTGATAGATCAGGGGAGATCAAATTAGGTTCCGTAAATGTCTGGAAATGAGAAAGTCATTCGTCTAAAGGTTCTATGTTTATGGCAGAGATAGAAGATTCTAGCAAATGGACTCGAACGTGATTATCGATTTGGAACGTATTGAGATTCTTGGGTAAGAACTGACATGTGTTAAATATGACCCGAATACTTTCTAGAATTTGTCAATTAAGACGCATTCTAATATTTGAAATAGATAAATAAGATGTCTTTATAAGACCATTCTTAATTTGATTTGAATGCACTCGATATAGGTAATTGAAGCCTGAAATTTCAGGTAAGAAAGCACGACTAATAAAAATTAGAAGAAATGAAGCCCAATCGAATGCATCTGGAATTTGTCACTTAAGACGCATTCCTAATTGAAATTTGATATTTAAATAGACTTGTAAAGTTATACCTTGATATTAAGGAAGTTCACAAAATACTTACAAGATCTGGAGAATTTAAGAATCAAACCTAGGCATCCACGATGATAGCTGATAGATCCTTAAGATTGCAGTTACTTGAGAACTGCTGCATTAACTTATGATTCAGAATTTATACTTAATGAAGGAGGAACTTCTCAACTATCTAGAAGTGTTTTGCTTGTGGCGATTTCGAAGATCCAAATCTAGAAGGTAATTTAAGGAGATGTATAGCGCATAATAAGCTTAAGCAAATTAGCTCGTTTGAATAGGATCGGGTCTATTCGTTAAACCGGAATAAAGGATTGTTTCAGCGCT
This sequence comes from Trachelipus rathkii, assembly GCA_015478945.1. Classification (NCBI taxonomy): domain Eukaryota; kingdom Metazoa; phylum Arthropoda; class Malacostraca; order Isopoda; family Trachelipodidae; genus Trachelipus; species Trachelipus rathkii. The sequence continues at coordinate 7,398 of JABUQX010131435.1, forward strand.
CTATCTAGTCGCTAAGATAAGCGACTGATAATTTAGTTGAAATGCAGCACTACTCGTTCGAACAAGATTTGAAGTACTACGATAGAAACTCGGACTAAGTCGA
>JABUQX010131435.1:17500-21713 GCA_015478945.1 Trachelipus rathkii
GAATCAAATGAAATAAAGTTTCCAGCTCCATCAGTCAATTTTTTTATTAACTTTTAAACCAACTTGGAAAATTAACAGTTACTATAAATTCTGCAATCATTTTCAAGTTCTTACTTGGTTTCACTAAAGATGCATAGTAACGGAGAATTTTGCAAACCAATGTAAGCCAACGAGAATGATTTATTGGGCCCAATTCTCTAACAATGCCAAATCATCATCCACAGATCATCAGTTATGCGCTTCGCAGCAAGATAGTGTATAGTACTGGTCAAAGGAGAGATTCGTCTAAAGTTTCATTATCTAGAAAATTAAATCCATTACATGGTATTGGTTTAAATTTTGCCACTTCCCATTCAGACACGCTTCCATTTAGTTTCGAGCCAATTGACCCTGCAAATTTGAACCTTTCGTTGTGCCATCCAGTTTTATGATGGAAACATGCCTCAATGGTAGCTCATTTAGATGGCAGAAGACAGATATCATGTTGTAAAGGTTTTCCAAGAAACATATCTCAAAATATCTTATTGAACCATTTATATGCAATGACCAGTATTCACATTTGTTCCATCTACCTTCACCAGAGATAATATATTTTCCAATTCCGTACCACAAACCATCTTTTTGATCTCCATACTAATAATCTCTTTTCCGCTTTCAGAAAAATGGTCAAGATAAGTCGTCTGAAAATGAATAACTTGTACTAAGTTTTCAAAGTTGTGAATTGATTTAACATAAACTATTTAAATAAATACCTATCATTTAAATTAACATTGTACAGGTCTAAAATATTTAAATTTTATTTACCTGGCTCGCTAGCGAAAACGTAATGGTCTTCCAGTATTGTAGACGTGTAGTCTTTGCCATTCACTTCAAAGATTTGAAGAGTTGCATCTCTTCTTCCATCGAAACCAATGCCAGTTATGTTATCAAACACTTTTTCTTCTTCTTTCTGACTTTCTTTTCTTAATTTATTACTTTCTCTTCTTAACTTATTTCTGAAAAGTTTTGGTTTGTTAGTAGGTAAATCAGATTAGTTTTCACAAAAATCATGTTTAGTGAATAATATGAGTAATCAGTATTATTAGCTTTAAATGTTTATATTGTATAATGTATTGTATATGGTAGGTAGTTCAACAATCTAGGTACTTATTTATCAATAACATTTTGCATTTTATCTCTTGTTATCAAGCCAAAGTCTATTAATAATTAAGAAGCGATTGCTGCACCAGAACTATCACTTATTTGACATCTGAAAAAAGATTTATATTAAATATAATATGGTGTTGCAATCGCTTCTTCTGTATTAGTAGACTTTGGCTTAATAGCAAGAGATAAAATACAAAATCGGCTAATGTTCGAAATTCCCTTCTGTTTTGTTGATCACGTAGACCATCTGCAATATAATCAGGATCAGAATCATTGCTTGAAGATGTTGGAAGCATTTCAACATAGGACTGCTGAATGTTTTCCTCAGATGCTGATTCTGAATGGGGCTTACCTGATCAGTTTATTGATAAAGTTGATAAGAACAACTCGTTTGGTTTTTATTTAATTAAGTGATAGATTTGGATTTTTTTGCACTTTCAATTTCTTTTTGATGTTTCTTCTTTCTTAAATTTAATTTCAGTTGTTAGTTGAACTGGTTTTGGCAATAGTAGCCCTTCTGACAGTTCTTCTTGGTCCTGTAAAAGATACATAAATTCAGGTTTCTGGATCCTAATAGATAAAAATTTAAAAATAAGTATATTTAATTTTTAATATTACCAAAATTTGATAACCATTGCTGACTAAGACTATGATAGATTTTATTCTTATAAGAATTTACATGCAAAATGTTATTTAAATTAAAACAATATTTTTGATTACTTTATTATTATTTAGACCCTTAATAATGTAGATTTAATTTTAATATCTGCAAGTTATAAAATTAAAATAGTTGATGGTAGTTTCCATTTAACATACTCAGTTACTCACCTCATAAACTTATGATCATCTTCCGTCATTTTTAGCAAATATTTTTTCCCCTCCTGCAGCTGCTGGAATCTTGTGGTCTTTTTTTAAGAAATATGTCAAATATAAACTCTTAAGAACTTCTATAAACTTTGAGGCGTCCAATTTAAATTTAGGCCCTGTTTTTCCTATCATAATTCAGAAGTCTTGAAAACTTTTTTTTAGGTGATTATTTGATCTCATTTGAATAGCATTTGCAGATATGGTAAACATTATAATTTATCCATAAATTATAGAGCTCTTCATTAACTTATCTTTGAACATATTCTGTTCTATACTCTTTAAAGTGTATCTTCCAATACCCGTGCTTTAAGGCCAAGGTAGGTATCTGGTGGAAATTCTTCTCGGAAGTGTTTTATAGCATTCATTAATTTAGAATCATCAGAGAATTTCTTGTACACATAATTTTTATACTTAAATTTCAACTAATAATAATAAAAACTCTGGAAAAAATAAGCAAACTGATATTAAAGTTGTCACATTTTGACATATACAAATTTTTTTTTTTAATTTTCAGTAAAAGTATGTTTTTTTTTGGAAATACAAAGAAAACTATTAGCTTTACAAGAAAAGATTATTCAGTTACATTTGTTTAAAAATTAAATTGCATTATTTGCTCTGGATCATGGTTTTATCATGAATAGTAAAAAGGTTATGGACATTTTAAATAAATAAATTGATAAAATACTATATTTTTTAACCTTTTGAACTTTAGGTCAAGTGGGACGACTATAAATGGTTTACCACTGTTTTTTGTCATAAATGTAGTTTTTTACATCAAAAGTCAGGTACTAGGACACCTGACTTTTTGTTTTAAAAATTTCCGCCCACTTTCTTGGCATTCTACCCTAGAAGTATTCTTTAGTTTTTTTTAAAAACGGTTATATATATAGTATATATATATATATATAGTATAGTAGCATATATATATATATATATATATATAGGGTATATATATATATATATATATATATATATATATATATATATATATATATATATATATATATATTGAAATACATGTTTTACCTCTAATTATTATTATTTACTAGTGCTTCCATAAACTTTTCGTACATGTCCTGCTTCCTATATTGTTTTTTTCACATGTACGTAGTCATATACGAGGACAAATGGTTCCGATAACGGCCTGGCTTTGGGATTTTGTTCTTAATTTTCCCCCACTCACTTTCAATGGTATTTGTGTGTGCTTTTGTCTGAGGGTCTACAAAATTTAAAGAATGATTGACTTTTAGATGATATAAATGTATTTCGTTTAAATTTTTATACCCTTTCCATTCATCTGTAATTACAGTCGTACCTGGGGCTATGTACTCACCAAGTATTGATTTTAATGTTTCACTATTTTGTTTCGCTACCGGTACTAAAAAACACTTTCCCGAATCTCTTTCAAGGCCTCCAACAACCCATTTCCCTTCAACTATACGTCTTTTATTATACTTCCTTTTCCCTAATACAGATTCGTCCACTTCTACTATTTTATTTATTCCTACTATTTTTTTCTGTTGAATTATATATTTCTTCGCTACAAACTTCCCTCAAAAAATTATAATAGTCTATTACTACATTTTCACTAAATTTAACACAGCACTTACAGGCACATCGGATAAAAAAAAATAACACTAGTTAGAAGAATGTGACATATTTTATTTTCACCTTATTTAAGAAATATGGCTTTGGGGCACTTTCAAAACGTTCATTACATCGAGGACACCGGAATAAGAATTTATCACTATTGTGGTAAATTGCACATTTTTTATGACACTTCCTACATCTGTTTTTTAAAATCAATTTTTTTATATTGAAAATAAGCTAATAATTGATAGTCATTTCTACAAATTAAAAGCAAATCTTGTAAAGTAAAACATAACATAATCACTTACCATTTCACACTCAGAAATATCATTTTAAGGGGTGGAGCTTCTCACAAATAAATTTCTTTTATTGGCTACCTTTTAGTGACTCATAACATTTTCATTACGTAGAGGTAAGTAATTGCCTATTATTATTATTATTATTATTATTTATTTTCTTTATCTTCAATTTCTAAATAAATTAAGTTTTTCCATTTTACTTATTAACGTGGCAACTTAAAGACCACCATATATAGCAGCAGCATATATATATATATATATATATATATATATATATATATATATATATATATATATATATATATGTATAT